>ML419791.1:190366-263063 GCA_005239525.1 Nicotiana knightiana | reverse complement strand
ATAAATAAGGTCATACATATGACGTTAATGAATGAAATTATATAGACGGCTATTATACAAGCGGTCGATATTACTATGAACCACAACGATATAATTATCATAGGTTTTATGACTACAACCATATTAGTGAATGGACTTATATGGTTGCTACTGGCCGATACGTATGACCTTAATGAATTAAATTATATAAACAACTATTATATAAACAGTCAATTATGATGAATCACAACGATATAATTAGCATCGGTTATATGATCACTACAATCATATTAGTGAATGACTTATATGGTTGATATAGGCTGATACATATGACCTTAATGTATGAAATTATATACACGGCTTTAATATAACTCTGAATCGCAATGATGTAATTAGCATAGGTCATATGACTACTACAACCTTAGTCAGTGGACTTATATGGTTGTCATTGGCCGATACGTATGGCCTTAATGAATGAAATTATATAAACGACTATAATATAACTATGAATCACAACGATGTAATTAGCATAGGTTATATGACTACAATCGTATTAGTGAATGAACTTATATGGTTGCTATAGGCCGATACATATGACCTTAATGAATGAAATTATATAGACGGCTATAATATAACTGTGAATTGCAAAGATGTAATTATCATAGGTCATAGGACTACTACAACCTTAGTCGGTGGACTTATATGGTTGTCATTGGCCGATACGTATGACCTTAATATATGAAATTATATAAACGGCTATAATATAACTATGAATCGCAACGATGTAATTATCATAGGTCATTTGACTACAACCTTAGTCGATGGACTTTTATGGTGGCCATTGGCCGATACATATGGTCTTAATGAATGAAATTATATAAATGGCTATAATATAACTATGAATCGCAATGATGTAATTAGCATAGGTCATATGACTACTATAACCTTAGTCGGTGGACTTATATGTGGCCATTGACCGATAATATAATGTATGAAATTATATAAACGACTATAATATAACTATGAATCACAACAATATAATTAGCATAGGTCATATGACTACTACAACCTTAGTCAGTGAACTTATATGTTGCTATAGACCGTCACGTATGACCTTAATGAATGAAATTATATAAACGACTATAATATAACTATGAATCGCAATGATGTAATCAGCATAGGTTATATGACTACTACAACCTTAGTCGGTGAACTTATATGGTTGTCATTGGCCGGTACGTATGACTTTAATGTATGAAACTATATAAACGGCTATAATATAACTATGAATCATAACGATGTAATTAGCATAGGTCATTTGACTACTACAACCTTAGTCTGTGGACTTATATGGTTGTCATTGACCGATACATATGGCCTTAATGAATGAAATTATATAAACGACTATAATAGAACTATGAATCACAACGATATAATTAGCATAGGTCATTTGACTACTACAACCTTAGTCGGTGGACTTATATGGTTGCCATTTGCTGATACGTATGACCTTAATGTATGAAATTATATAAACGACTATAATATAACTATGAATCGCAACGATGTAATTATCATAGGTCATTTTATTACTACAACCTTAGTCGGTGGACTTTTATGGTGGCCATTGGCTGATATGTATGTCCTTAATGAATAAAATTATATAGACGGCTATAATATAACTGTGAATCGGAATGATGTAATTAGCATAGGTCATATGACTACTACAACCTTAGTCGGTGGACTTATATGGTTGTCATTGATCGATACGTATGTCCTTAATGAATGAAATTATATAAACGGCTATGATATAACTATGAATTATAACGATATAATTAGCATAGGTCATTTGACTACTACAACCTTAGTCGGTGGACTTATATGATTGCCATTGGCCGATACATATGCCCTTAATGTATGAAATTATATAAACGGCTATAATATAACTATGAATCGCACTGATGTAATTAGCATAGGTCATATGACTACTACAACCTTAGTCGGTGGACTTATATGGTTGCCATTGGCCGATACACATGGCCTTAATGAATGAAATTATATAAACATCTAAAGTATAACTATGAATCAAAATGATATAATTAGCATAAGTCATATGACTATAATTTAAACGGTCAATATTACTATAACCTTAGTCAATGATCAATTTAAATATTTCATAATTAAATTGCTATCTAGGTCCCAAATCTATCAATTGAAGTCAAAATTAACATTACAAAGGGATTAAATATGCAAAATAATCATTTTAATTAGGTTCCAAATCTGCATTTTACTAAACTTTATGGTCAAAAGAGCCTTTTTAAATTGTTTTCCGTGTATATATACACACTCACCCAAACAACCCTAAATACATAAACACATAATCTTACCCAAACCCTAAAAAACCAAATACGAAATCCTCTCCCAGCAGTTATGCCAAACGACCCCTCTTTTACTCCTCTTCTGATGACAACGACGAAGAGCATAATCTGATGTTTGAAGTGATTATGAAAGAGTCATACATCAGTCGCGACTATCTGATATTTTTTTAAATAAATAATTAAACCAATAACCCCCGACAATGTGGGTTTTTATANCGGTTTGGGTTAAATGAGTTTCTTACTACTAATGGTTTTTTATTCTATTTCCAGCATATTCCAAAACGAATGTACGAGTATCTTCCTGAAACAACAAACATTGCGGTTCTTCAATATGGTGGTAGAGAGTGGTTTGTAGGATTGACCATTGGTGAACGAAGAAGGCTCAAGGATGGCTGGAAAAATTTTGTGGTGAATTATGGTATCAAGGGAGGTTGTGTCGTGAAATTTCAGTTGGTTGAAGTTGTGTCATTATTTGTTGTCTTCAAAGTGGAAGTTAAAGTACAAGGAACTTCTGAAGATCCGGTTGAAACTAATTAGTTTTTAGGTTATGTTTGTGTTATTTTTTTCTTTTGTTTTTTAGTTTTAGTTTGTAAGTTCATCCAGTTGTTGTATGTGTAATTTTGTTGTCATTTTGAACTATGAACGATATCAATTTGAGTTTTTACATTATGTTCATTCTTCATTCAGTATATATATATATATATATATTTTTTTTTTTTTTTATCCAATTTTTTTCATCTTTTGATTAATACAACACTCCCAGATAATGAAATTTTTTTTAAAAAAATCTAAAATTCGTAAGAGTTAAGTAGATTCAATAAGAGGTATAAATGCTTTATTGAGAAGTTAAATGGTTGGTATGTGAATAGTTTTGTTAGCTAATACAATTCAATACAATATATTTTGGTAAACCGAAATTGATACAACTCAATACAATTTTTATAACCGAAATAGCTAATACAACTTATAGTCGCACCACTGACTAGGTTATTTGGATAACTATAATGTAAATAATTTCAGTGAATTAGGCTAAGAGTTCCGTTAGACTAATTAAGGATTTAGAAGTAGTGCTTAGGTTTCAAATGTAGGATGAAAAACGATGAAATATGGGAAATTATTACCGGGAACTTGTATGGAAAATTAGTGCTTACGTTTCAAAAATGGGAACTTGTATGTCAGGACGAGATATTGTACAGTTCTTTTGAGGAGGGAAAAAAAGCTGTCAAAATTGAACGAAAAAAAAAAGTTAAGAGGGAAAAGCATTCAAACTTTTTTAGGAGGGTGGTTGAAATATATTTTTGGACTGGGTTGACCCTATATATATAGTCACATACTCAAAACATAAAACACACTCACATACTCAAACCCTAAAGACATAAAACATACTCACATACTTAAACCCTAAATCATGGATGTCTCTTCCTCTACCAAACAAACCCTATCTTACTATTCTACTAGCAGTGATGTCCTATCTTACTCTTCTACTAGCAGTGATAATAAAGAAGAGAATCCTCCAACATTTGAAGTGGTTATGCATGATTCATGCATCTATGACAACGATCTGGTAAATTATTATGTCCATTAAACTTTATTTCTTTAACATAAAATACTTTTGTTTCTTATACCTTAACTCCAGAAAATATATATACATCAATATTGTATATCTTTATTCAGTTTTATATTTTTCGCAACTTAATAGTAATGCTTTTTAAAAAAAAAAGTATATTCCAAGAAAAATCTACAAGCATCTTCCTCCAACATTAGAACACGTGTTTCTTCACCATCGTGGCAAATAGTGGTATATAAATATGAGCGTTGGTGATCAAAGAAGGTTCAAGGTAGGTTGGAGACTTTTTGTGTTGGAGAAGTTTATCAGGCGAGGTTTCGTCGTCAAATTTACGTTGGTTGATGTTTCACCAATGGGTGCTATCTTCAATGTTCAAGTGAAGGGAGACGAATATCCTGTTTGTACTAATCCTTTTTTTACTTTCTATTAGGATGTGTTTGTGTTGATTTATCCTTTTATTATCTTTTATTATCTTTTATTTTCATGTATGTTGCCTTAGTTATGGTTGTTGTGCTTTTTTCTCTTGAAGTATTATGTTATGAAATTTCAACCTTCATATTGGTCTTCTTTACTATAATTTTTTGTTTAATTATCATTTAAAAAAAATGAAATGGAAGAGTAAATGATGCATTGAGAAGTTAAATGTGTTGGTATGTTATTAATTTGTAAGAGTAAATGCTATATAGGAAAATTAAATGGGTTGGTTTGGTATTAAAAGAGGAGTGCACGGTTTTCAACTCAAAAAAAAAAAAAACCAAAATGCAACTAACACCAATAAGTTGAATGTTGAAGGTAGGGTTGTAGGAGTTTAGTATGTTGTCAAGTATCACTTATGAACCAGTTGCAACTTTTGTTAGTCTAGTACTCAAGTAAGTAACAAATGAAGTATTTAACAATGACAATTATAAGAGTACACGTTTTACAAAACAAAGTCAATAAATTCAAAAGAAATCTATGGTTTGGTATGTTAATGTATAGTAAGAGTAAATGCTACATAGGGAAGTTAAATGAGTTGGTTTGGTATTACAAGAGACACAGTTTTGAACTCAAAAAAAAAATTTACCAAAATACAATTAACACCAATAAGTTGAATGTTGAAGGTAGGGTTGTAGGGGTTTAGTAACTTAATGTGAGTATTTTAGTTCTTCGTTTGAAGTTTGAACTAATTTTAATGTTGTCAAGTATCACTTATGAACTAGTTACAACTTTTGTTAGTCTAGTCCTCAAGCAAGTAACAAATGAAGTATTTAACAATGACAATTATAAGAGCACACGTTTTACAAAACAAAGTCAATAAATTCAAAAGAAATCTATGGTTTGGTTTTTAGTGTATAGTAAGAGTAAATGTTACATAGGAAGTTAAATGGGTTGGTTTGCAATTAAAAGAGGTACGATTTTGAACTCAATTTTTTTTTACCAAAATGCAACTAACACCAATAAGTTGAATGTTGAAGGTAGGGTTCAAGGTAGGGGTTTAGTAGCTGAATGTGAGTATTTTAGTTCTTAGTTTGAACTGATTTTAATGTTGTCAAGTCTTTCACTTATGAACTAGTTGCAACTAATTACATTTTGTTAGTCTAGTCCTCAAGCAAGTAACATATGAAGTATTTAATAATGACAATTATAATGCCACACATTTTACAAAACAAAGTCAATAAATTCAACAAAATCTATCTCAAATCAAATTAAATAAGTTTCAAACTTAAATCATCTCAAACTAAACGGTCAAGTCTTCTACTTCCCAGTTTGCTTCATCGTTTAGATCAGGCAAGCTACTCTGTGATGGTACTGTTGTATCATCTTGCTGTAGTTAGAGTAAATAAGACTAATGAGCAATTTATTTACCTAAAAACATAATAAATCAAATTTGTTATACTTTACCTCAATTCCTTTCGTTAGCCGAGGAGTTCCACCACCTCTACCACCACCTCTACTACCTCCTCTAGCACTGTCTCTACCACGACCTCTACCACCACTTCTACCACCACCTCTACCAACACCTCTACCGCCACCTCTACCCCTCATATTGCCTCTAACTCCACTTCCACCACCCGTTTGTGAACTTCTAAAGTATAAATCAATTCGCCCTCTATATCTATTCAACCGTGGACGTTCACGAGAAGCTACGTATCTAAGATCTCTTATATTTCTTCCTTCACCCTCACCCTCACCCTCACCCTCACCCCTCACCCCCAACCCTACCCCCACCCTCACCCACACCATCATGTGTATCTTCCAAATCCCAATTTGGTACTATCATATCATCATCCCAATTCAAAAGGTCATGTTCCAATCTGTTCAAATTATACTTAATATATCGCCTCATCACTTTAATGTTCAATGCAATATCGCAAACCCGTTCAAAATGCTTTAATAGTTCTTTGTACATCATGTATTCAGAAGTCATATGTGGGTAACCTCCTAGAAAAAAACGTTTCAAGTGCGGACGAACAATATCTTTTCTCCACCTTTTCAATATATACCTCTCGTGAACGTTCTTAATCCTCTTATGAGACAACACCTTAAGTATATGACAACATAGAATACCTCTTGTTTCAAACCACTTGCAGCTGTAACTTAGATATTCGCCAATAGGTGTATATTCAACCGTGGATACAAATGGATCTCTAGTGTTAAAGCTCCTTAGCGAAGAATCTGTTATAATGTATTTCTCCACTCCAGGGTTTGCTTGATGATCTTCAAAGGTGCTGATTTCACAATGGAACAGTTTCCTTAACTGTAATTGAAAAAATTCAATCACTTCACGAGTATAACATGCTTGAAGTTTTTCCTCCCATGCGAATTTAGACAAACATTTTGGTTCAAAGCACCTTGACCTATATTCAGCTTCCAATTCTTTCTGGAACTTAGATCTTATGGCTAACTCATATTGCTGAACAAATACTTTCAAAGTGCTTTGACGGGTGATAAATCCATCAAATAAAGCATGCATTCCTTCACTTCTCTGTGTGGACAACATCTCGGCCCAAATGTGGTCATTTAAGTATACAGGAACCCATTTTTCCTTCTCCAAATAAAGCTTATAAAACCAATCCCTTTCATCTAAGTTATAATTTGCAATATAATCGGTCCACCTTCTCTCAAACTTAGCAACGTCAATGCTATCAAGGACTAAAGCCTTAAATTCTGCCTTTGCAATCTTACCATCAAGAAACTCTGCTTAATTTCGTAGGCAACTTTGAGAATATGTGCCAAATACAAAATCTATGTATCGTATTTGGCATCAATGCATTAATAGCAGCCTTAATACTATCACATTGGTCAATCATGAAAGTTAATGGACGAACATTGTTTAGAGCCCCAAGCCATGTAGAGAGCACCATTTTGTAACTTGTTATATCCTCACTAGACATAAGAGCATATCCCAAAAGTATGGACTGCCTATGCTGATTGACACCAAGAAATGAAGCAAATGGCATATTATATCGATTCACAAGGTATGTTGTATCAAGGCATATTACATCATGGAACTCCTCATATGCAACCTTAGAGTGTGAATGAACCCGTACGACATTACGAAGTCGACCAAAACTGTCCACATCTACGGAGTAGTAAAATTCCCTATCTTTTTGCTGCATGTCACTGAAGAACTTGAGTAATGATTGTGCGTCCCCTTCTTGCAAATGAAGCTTTCTACTCTTCAAAATATAATTTTTACAATCCTTTGGTGTACAACCCAGATTTTCGGGGCCACCAGCAAGTACTTCAACGACTCTTATATTTTTTGAGGGTCTTAAGCCAGCAATATCTTTGGCTACAAGAGTTCACTTAAGAGACTTACTAAGCGATCTGTGTCCAGCCATCAATCGCGATAATGCTGGTTCTAATTGATGATTATGTTTTTTAACCACCTTTGAAACATGTCATGAACCATTTTCCTCCAAAATTTCATTTATTCTAGCACGATAGTTCCTCCTCTTGGTAACATGCTTATTCCTTGGTTTCCTAGACCTATTACAACCATATTGCACATACCTAACAATGTCACCACCTTTTTTGTTTGATGTTCTTTTGACAATGCAAAACCCTGATAATCTTGCATGTTCTTTGTAAAAATCAAACATAACATCCTTATTACTGAACCGCATCCCAGTAATTGGACCAATTATGAGATCTTCTTCATTGAACTCATTAGGCATTTCCCTGTCCTCTCCACCTTCTACCTCTTCCTCTAAATAATGGTCGTCATCATCATCATCATCATCATCAGCAGCAGCAGCAACAACAACATCGTCAACATGATCTTCTCCATCATTAAAGTTGCCGTCTGAATCAATGTCGATCGATTCATCTTCATTCATCAAACTGTCGTCCGAATTCAACCCCAATGATATGTGTAATGCATTTCTTAGTTGCTCTGACCTAGTTTCTAGGTTGTTATTAGGGTTTAATGGATCCAAAGTAGTTTCTAGGTTAGCATTCATGTTTAGGTTAAGGGAGGGATTGTGAATTATGTGTTTAATGAAAGCTCTCTTAACATAAGTGTATGGTACGACAAGGTATACCGTATAAATGAAAATTATTATGTATAAATACTAGACTTTTGATCTTCCAATCCGTATAAATTGTATTTAAAAAAAATACGTAATAGACTTTTGATTTTCCCATCCGTATAAATTGTATTTAAAAAAAATACGTAATAGTATAGGTATACATATACGAAGGCCTTTTATCTTCCCATGCATGAGAGAATGATGATTTATGTGATCAATATTTTGGGATAATCAATATTTATTAACTAATTTTGGAGGGAAATATTTTGAAGGAAAAAATGGCCATTAAGCCAAATGTGAAATGAAGGGCATTACTGGTATTTCACCAGTGTGGTCATTGTTGGGCCGCGCTGAGTTTGGCCGAATAGCAGCTCTTTTTTTTAATAAAAAAAAGTGCTTCCGGGAAGAAGCTACTTTTTTCTCATACACTGCTTCTGCTTCTACTCAAAAGCGCTTTTTTCCTTTAAAAAGCTTGGCCAAACACCTTAATTTTTTTTAAAAAAAAAAAGTAATTTCGACAAAAAAATCACTTTTTGGCTAAACGGGCTATAAATCAGTGGCGCACCTGTAATGGCCAGCTAAAGTTAGTTAAAGAAAGGACTAACAATTTGGTAGAACAGAACATGTGCTACAAGTTCATTATACTCCAAGCGTTAGCTGTCTTCTAATAAGCTTTTTAAAACAAAATATTTGACGTTCATTTTAGCATGAATGATTACTTATCTTATTGCCGCAACCATTTAAGTTGGCAACTGACGACTTTGGTCGTAGGCTAATAATAGGAAATAGTTGTTCTCGTTTTCTACCCTTTACGATGCCCTTTCGCTTATAAGAATTCTAAAATATTTGACTCGGTTATATGCAGCTAATTTTCTACTAACAAACATTAAAGAGTTGGTGTTAAATCAATTAAAGAAAGCAGATTGCGGTAAGTTAAGAACCAACTTAAAATATTCCGAATAGAATGTATCTTTTAAAATGGAAAACAATAATTATATATCCCGTCCAACTAAAGTCTAATCTGGATATTGTGGTGTAATTATTCATAGATATTGATTGAACCACTAACTTCCAAAAATTAGAAGAAAATTCAGTTAATTAGAAATGGAAGTAGCATTGAGAAAACTAACTCATATGGATTCAGAATTAAGACATTACTAGTTATAAGTTGAGAAAAGAGTAGTTCAAATATCTAATGTTAATTATATTTATTTCTCGCACATATATATATAAAGTTGGACGCCAAAATATTGATTTTTCTAATTCTGAACTCATTGATAAGTCTGTCGCTGACTGTGGATGTTAATTTCAAGACGGAATAAGGTAGTTATATGTCATAATCATAGATGATCAGTAGTATATAGGAATTTGTCACCTGGGAGATAACTCTGTCAAAAGTCATTTGAATCGTGGAATCCACTTTGAGGTTGACAGCAACTCAGCACTTGCCACCGAAGCTTCTATCAGAATATTCTAAATTCAGATATCTTTTTTCTTTCAAGCAGATATTTAAGAAAGTTCCAAAAAAGCTCGACTTCTAGTCAACTCTGCTTGTGATAACCCATAATTGGGAAAATTAACACAAGATATAATCTGAAATAGCTAAAAGTCTTTACCAAAATCCTCTATTCAAGAATTGCTTACAACCTTTTTGGTGGTAAAGCTGATAACTTAGGCTATTTCAGATGATTCACAAGTCATAGTTAGATAAAGGGTTGTGAATTGTGAAAGTTTTTGATTTCTTGATTATGGGTAAAGGAGGAGGCTGTATGCCGAGCAAGAAGAAGTTTCCTATAAATGAATCAACAGAGAGACCAGTAAGTCAAACTGAAGGAACTGATGTAACAGGCTCAGAACCAGAGGGGTCCAAGAAATTGAGAATATTTATTGTGTTTTATTCAATGTATGGACATATTGAAAGCTTGGCAAAGAGAGTGAAAAAAGGGGTTGATGGAATTGAAGGTGTTGAAGGGGTTCTTTATAGGGTTCCTGAAACATTGACAACAGATGTTTTGGAAAAAATGAAAGTCCCACAAAAAGATGATGAGATTCCAGTGATATCTGTGGATGAGCTAGTTGAGGCTGATGGATTCTTGTTTGGATTTCCTACTAGATATGGATGTATGGCAGCTCAATCGAAAGCATTTTTTGACTCGACTGGACAGTTGTGGAGAGCACAGAAACTTGCTGGAGTGCCTGCAGGTTTCTTTGTGAGTACCGGCACACAAGGAGGTGGGCAGGAGACCACTGCGTAAGTCTAATCTTCTGTCATTCATTTACTTGTGTTTATACTATTACTCATTTCTTTTGTCATTGATAATGTTTGATAACTGTGTGAGCTAAATTTGCAACTTTCAGTTGGATGTTAATGCATTTGTATAATGACAAAGGTGTATATGACATGCAAGACCAAAAAGAATAGAGTAACAATTTCTAGTTTGAGACAACAAAAGGTGGCACCAATCTGTATCAACTGATACCCTTCAGATAATTGTTCCACCTTGTTGCCAATGAAGAGACAAAAGAAATGGAGAACACAAGCAGAATCTAAGTACAAAACATAATTGATGAGAGTGCAACTAATGACTAGTCTTAAAACTCATTTCAAAATATGCATGTATAGTAGCTTCCCATAGCATCCAAAGTATTGTCTTCAACTGGTGCTCGTTTAACTGGTAGTGATAAAGATAAGAGAACCCCATGATCTCGATACTGGCTTGCGCGGAATCATTGAAGAAGGAGGCTCTAGAGACCTCAAAAATATAGTTTCTAACTAATCTTCCAACAAATGGCTGAAATACTTAAGATATTTAGTTATTCATCTACCAACAGACCTATTAAGGCATCAAGATCACATACCAATTATCAGTATAGATTTAAGTTAGCTAACCGGTTGACTACTGTGGTAACTATCCATTACTGTGACAGAGATCTGTCACTGTAGCTGTCATTCCAACCATATTAGGGTAGAAATCATCTTGGAGGTATTAATCTAATATATTTGCTATAATTGTAGTAGCTCTCTTGGGCTAATAGGTCTCTTGGCTATTTTATTGTTTACAGATGATGACAATACATAATTTTGATGTTCATATGCATGCTAACATAAGAGCACAATAACACATTTCGACTGTCGTATATATCAAAATTACCTCAATCTTGAACGTTATTGTTCTCCTAGGAATATAGCCCTTGTGTGGTTCCTATTAATATAATGTTTATTGAAGCATAATTATCATTTCGTAATTTGCAACTTTGGGAAGTCATGGTGCAAGTGGATATATGAGCTTAAACTCGGAGAGGGAAATTAGATGTTGGTTCTCTCCTTTTGTTCTTTTTCTTGTCTAAAACCTTTTTCCTTGTTGAGTGGAATGGGCACAAATAAAGCTTCATGTTTAAAAAGGACTTGTAGATTGATTCTTTTTTTCTTTTCCCTTCTTCCCTCTCCCAATTCTGTGTGTTGTAGATGGGTAAGGACTTGAGAGGATGGACTGAAGATGCCAATAGTAGTAGGTTGATGGCGATGACTTCTGGTTGAGTGGTTTCCTAAATTTAGAGTAGAAGGATGGTTGCAGGATCTACGGCTGAATTGGATGGGGATTAGTTATTTTATAATAATGTCTTGCTCGTATATGTTGTCGTAGAATCCTTAAACATGACATTTTCTCCACAAATTGACATATTCTATGAAGGACTATAGCTGTACTCTTATGCAATCTCTATTTCCTTATCTTCTGTTATCTTTTCTTCTTTCTGATGATTTTTTTAAATTCTTCTTCCAATATTAATCATGCAAGCGATTGAGGGACAGAGCTTGGTCGACAACAAGCTGCTAAATCCAGTGGACATGTTGAAATCTTTCTTTTTGCTTATTGCAGCTGGACAGCAATCACTCAATTAGCTCACCATGGTATGCTCTATGTTCCAATAGGATACACATTTGGAGCAGGGATGTTTAGAATGGATTTAATAAGAGGAGGTTCTCCATATGGAGCTGGAACTTTCTCAGGAGATGGTAGCAGGGAACCTAGTGAACAGGAGTTGGCGCTGGCCGAGCACCAGGGCAAGTACATGGCAATGACAGTTAAGAGAATGGCTCAGCATCATTCATTACCACCAGATAATCCCAGCTGCTGATGCTTTTAGAAACAGGAAAAGGTCCAAATTTACCCCTCTACTAAGTATATTATTATATCTTAATTTTACCTTCCCTGAAACCCATTCATAACCCTTACATTAGCATAACGTTTCGTATTTGCCCTTGTTTCTAATAGAGCTCCAACATAGACGGTGAGTTTCACGCTTCAAATTTACCTTATGTTATACTTCAGGTTGGAGTTGTTAACAGTCAAGGGAAAATACGAGACGATTAGCTAACGGCGAGGATATGAATGGCTCCAAAGTAAACCATAGGATATAATTAAGATATTCTATATAGTAGAGGGAAATTCTTTATCCTTTTCCCTTTAGAAACACCCTACATGTAATATTTGTACATTCCTTAAAAACACTTTCTACACTGTATGTATCAAAATCAGTGTGTCTCGGAAAGTCATGTCGTTTCATTTTTTTGTATTTGATCTTTAGATCCTACAATGGGCATAGAGGTGGGGAGGATGGGAGTTGATGTACTATAAATACTGAATTATGGTTTGTGATCCATTTGTTAATATGTTTTTGCCTCTTGTTTTGAAGGGGAGGAGGTGAGATGAGAAGTGTTTGATGAGCAGAGTTATCTGATATGTGGCTCATGTATAATGCCTTGAATGGTTATAACTTTGCTTCAAGACAAAACATGTTAGTTTTTTTTCAAAACAAAATCATTCGACTAGATAAATAAAAAAGTAATATTTTTTTTCAATATAATGCTCAAAAACTAAAAACCGAGTGAATTTAAAAAAGTCATAATTCATATTTCGATAATTAATTGGGTTATTTCAGGAATGATTACTCAATTTTACTTTATTATATTAAATTATTTCTTATATACCAAAAAAAAAAGCACTCAACTTTATCTAATTATCACTAAGAAGTCACTAGATAATTTTTTATAACAAAAAAAAGAAAAAGACTAAGCTTTTTCCGTATCCTTGAAATAAATTATGTACATCACCATGTCTAAGTTAAGTGATTTTTTTGTAATAGGAAATAATTTATTGAGTTTTTATTTTTCTTTGCTAAGATAGAGTGACTTTTTAATTATAAAAAATTAATTTAATAATGGAATTTTTACATTCCTATATCACATAGTAAACCTTATTACCCTCAATGTTTAAGGTTAGATTTAATTACACTTAGTATACCAAATTATCAATTATATATCATAATTAATTTAGGGGTATATTTAATGGGCAATTTTTTACTGCTTAATTAAAAGACCGTATATTCCAATATTCTCTCTCCTTACCCCTCACTTCCCCCACGTTTAGCTGTTGTTTACCCATAACTCCCCCCACGTTTAGCTGCCTTCTTCATTCACAATCTCCATTCTACATAAAATCGAACTCATCATTCTACAAAATTGTTTCCCAATTTTAGTCAAGTTGAAGTTAATCCATGAAGAACATCAAATCTACAAAAAAAAAGTCCTAAAAAATCGACAGTATGTGATATCCCCTCGTTTGATTTGGGGGTGTTAACACCAAATTTTCCCAAAAAACAAGTAAAATCTCGACATGCAATTGAAGAGACTGCTCATTCTTCATCTCCCAGACAAATCCGAGACGAAATTAGAACAAAACATAAACATGATATAGATGCTGGAGGAAGTTCTACACCATCCAAACAACTCAAACGAAAAATGAAAGAAGTTTTGCGAGACGATGATTTTGCTGAAGAGGTCCAAAAAATTCCAACAGGAAAGAAACCCAAGTTGTCTCCTGCTTCGTCAAAATAAAAATGACGAAAAAAAAACACCCAAAATTGGTTCAGAAAAAAACTTTGTTGAAGGTAAACATTTATTAGTTTCGTTTCCAGTTTTTTAGTTTGATTTTAGGATGTAAAAATCTGTGTTTTACGTTTTTAGTAAAGTGTAGATTAATTGTCTCAATTTTGAAGATAACTTGTAGTTGTGATGCTCAACAATTTATAATTGTAGTTTTTTTATAGTAATTTTGTAGTTATATTGTAGTTAGCTTTTACTTTAAACAGAGTTGTAGTTTTTTTATTTTTTTTGAAATCAATTTTTGTAGACAATGTTTATATTTGTAGATGTGTTGGTAGGATGTACTATTTGAAGCAGATTTGTAGGTATTTTTTTGTTGATGCCTTTTTTTCGTCGAAAATGATTTGGGTTATAACTAATGTGTAGTGATTTTGTAGATAAAATGTAGATTAATGTTTCCTTATTATGCATTTTACTGATGTGAAATAATTTATCATTTTGTGCAGAATGGAAATTATTTTGCCCCACATAATGTGGATTATGGGGTGCTTAGATTTCACACTTGTGTGATCCTAGCATTCCTAGCCAGATAAAAGAGATGTTGTCTCCAAATGCTTTGAAGCTTTTAAAAAACACATGTTTTGGTTACTTACTGTCTCTCCCCCTCGTATGCATACAAAACCAAGCCATTCATCTTCTGATGAAGTATGAACTGACTAAGTCCAATGCATCATATTTTTCAGTCCACTTGAAGTGTGAAAATTTAAATTTTTCATTGAGAGAGTTTGCTTTAATTACCGGTTTAAATTGTGTGAATCAGGTTACAGATTATGGATATACTTCTAGTTATGTTAGCAAGCTAATGACCAGCTATTTTCCTAACAAAAAAAAAGTAGAGAAGTGGTATTTGAAAAATAAAGTAACAAATAGATCTTGGGTAAATGACGAGGATGCAATCAAGTTGTGCATTCTTTATCATTTGAAATTTTTTGTTTGCCCTTCTGACAAAGACCATGTGTCTTTTATGGACCACTTTAGGTTCTATTTGGTAGAGTCTGATCAGTTTGAGTCATACCCATGGGGTATTAAATCATTCAATCAGGTTATGGAATCTGTTAGGCACCGGATAAATCCACATGTACATTCTTATCTCATACGGGGATGCTCATTAGCATTGCAAGTATGACTTTATGAGTGTTGCTCGACTGTCAGCACTGAGCTTGCTACGAGGTGTTCTGACTCAATACCTCGCATATTAAGATGATCAGCTACTAAAGGGCAGATTTGGCTAGCTGCCTTTGATGAGAAGATATAAAGCCCGAGTGGATTAAGGTAGAGTTTTCATTTTTTTATGATTCTACATTTGCCTTCATAATATCTACACTTACTCTACATTTTCTGCCTTAGTTGGACTAACTGTTTTTTTCCTCATTTAGTTTACAAGCATGATTGAATCTGGAGAAGAGATTGGAGTGCTTACTTTGCCAAACAAAATTGAGTATGAAGATAAAGTAGGTGAACAATCATCTGAGGTTCCCAATGCTGATCCTCCAACATTGGAACCCAAACAAACAGATTCTCAAAAGGACAAAGACTCTGTGGCTAAGAAGCTCAGAAAGTTAGAGAAGGTAATTGAGCAGGTAATATTATGAACTACAATATATTTACAAATTATCTGCAATTTATCTACATTTCATAAACAACCTTCACAATATATACAGAATTGTTCGTTCTGAGATAGTCCTATCTATAATTGCACATATTTATTAATTTATGTTAGGACATATTATAAAACTTACAACTTACTATATTTTTACCTTGTAGGTTGATGGAAAGCTAGAGGATTTTAGGAAGGATGTATTTGTAGAACTACATGGCCTTCGATTGTTTATAGATGATTCTGTGAAGACTGTTTTGAAATTGCTAAACAGTAGAAATGATGAGGATGATGCAAAGGTAAGAGTTGACATATATTTATATACCAAAACACTTTATGACATATGAAATAATATACTCAAACTAACATAAAATATTTAGTTTGCTGGTAGTTCAACAAAAATCAATGACCAACAAAAAGGAGTGAACAACCAGCAATTTCAGTTCAATATTGGTGAGCAAGTGCATGCAAGCACCATCAACACAGGTATCTACAAAATACCAACATCTATCTACATTTAGTATAAAACTGAAAAATGGCATATCCACATTATCCACATTTTTCTACAACTTCCTACATATATCTACAAATTCAAGGCAACATTATCTAGTATTATTTACCATTTTTAATTATAAAACACAATATATTGAAGCTGCAGTTTGTCCAGAACATGTTCCAGCACATGCTGACTTGCTTACAGAATTTCAAGGTGCAGATGATGAAGACAAAGCAGGTATAATATCATATTGTTATTCAGAGATGTATTATTGTATATTATACACATTTACATTCTTGTTAAGTAACTTATGTATTATGTTACAGAGATTGAAGATATCAATGCACAGTCTCCGATTCACGGAGTGATTGTAGCAGCTCAGACAGAATGTGCCACTGAGCAACAGGAAAATGAAGGTGCAGATGCACAACATGTGGATGTAGGTGATCCTGAAGGATCAAGCATTGAGAAGAAGGGGGTCACATTGGATGAATTTGAGTTGCCCGACAACATAACACAATTGGTTAATTATGGCGAGCCCATACCAGATGAAGCAACACCTATGCAACCCAAGGGAGAACCAGGCAGCCTGGGAAGCATGCACGATCACCTTTCATACCTCTATACAGTTCGGGAGGCAGCAGCTCTCTTGGACCTAAATTTTTCTTCCTGAAGCACCCCTTCACTACTGTTATTGGTGAAGATGTAGATCCTGATGTTTTGGATAAATTCAACAAGTGGTTATACCACTGTAATACCAAAGGATCTAAGAGGTATGAATTGCCTAATTTGACACTTTCATTTCTGCATTTATTTTTACACCTGTAAGTCATTCTATATTTGTTTTTGGACATTTAATTATTGTTACAGGAGTAAGGCTCCGTTTTCCATAAAGGATAATCAAATCAAGCCTTGGTTAGACCTTGGAGTCGAAAAGGTTGATAAGAAGGACTGATTTTATTCCCTTGCTCACCCCGGACAAGTCCTCAATGACTCTGTAAGTATCAAAGAATCTATTCATAATATATAATGTGTCTTCTGTATTTGTATCCTAATTGTAGTTATGTTGTAGATATGAAATATATTTTGACCATGACGTGTATTCTGAATTGTAGATATAATGTAGACAGACTTATAAATGTTGTCTTTCTTATATGTAGTGTGACTATATTTTAGTTTGTACTTTATGTATCCAATTTGCTGATGATTTGTATCTACAAATTATATATTTAGTATGCAGGACATAATAGATATAGGTATATTTTTGTAGTTAAATTGTAGTGAATTTGTAGAATAGGTTGAACATTACAATATTAATTTGTAGTATAAATGTATATATGATAGAGACCTAATTGTACTTATTGTGTTCCATGTGTTGCAGTGTACTGCAGCTAAAGTTTAGCTAATTGTTAGATTTTTTGAAATCTGGCTTTGTAGTTTAACTTGTAGACTTGTATTTAGATATCATTGTAGAATTATTTGTAGCTGTTTTGTTTGTAATTATAATTTCAATTTAGCTTATAGTAGATTTTATTTTATTGTGCAGCACATTGATGTTATAATGTATTACCTGAGAAAAAGAGGCAAATATGGCAGCAACAACAAAATTAGGTTTACAACAACCGATTGTTTTTTCAAGACGAAGATTGAACAAATCTATGAGAAGTTCATAAATTCTCCGTCAGAAAAGAAATATTCAGTTGTTAAACCCCATAATGATGTTGCAGAATATATTTTGGGGTATAGACTTCTTGCTAATGTTGCCTTGGATGAAGTTGACTATGTCATCATGCCCGTGAACATTGTAGAGAATTTCCATTGGTTGCTGGTCGTTTTCGACATTGCGGATAGGCAGCTTTATGTATATGATTCCATGGTGTCTTCACCATCATAATGTTGTTGAATCCTGTGTTGATAAGTTTTCAGTCATCATCCCTTTGTATTTGTCTTGCACTGGTTTCTATGGGAAGCGTAAAGACATTAACTTTAAGAATACAACTGCATACATTGAGAAACCAGTTACAGATCCTCTTAGCATTCAGTGGATGGTTGCGGAGATTCCACAGCAAAAAGAAGGATCACTGTAAAAAACCTATTCTCTATTTCTAAACGCTTAAATATTATTTTTTTTAATAATTATTTGTTAAATAGTTTAATTTTTTGTCTTATGCAGCGATTGTGGTGTATTTGTGGTTGCCTTTGCCGAATATGTTAGTCTTGGAGATTTGTCAATATCCGCAGAAGACCTTTCTGATATTGACCAACACCATAGGCGCTATGGAGCTCTCCTATTGGACTATGCTACAAAAAAGCAAGAAGATGGTTCAATCAGTGAAAGCGAGGTTACAGGCAGGCTAGCAAGGAGGAAGGGTGCTCCTGCATTGAATGAGAAGACTAGAGTCCAGAGAAAGAAGAAATAGTGTCATGTGTTCCTAGTTTAGTTGATGCTAGTTGGTAGTTGAAGGAGAATACACAACTTTCTGAACAAATAGTTTATTTTCTTATTACAACAGATATTTTTGTTTTGTTATTTTCTATTCAGTTTTAGTAGTTCACTTGAATTACTATTGGTTGTTTTATCATCATTTCTTCAATCTTTACAGCATTGTATATTCATTATATTAAACGTAGTTATTATGATGCTATAATACAATTTGACTATAAAATGTCGTTATTGTATATATTTTTGTAGTTGTATATGTTCATAATTTTTATGAAATACTATAGAGATTGTAGGTATTTTATGTATATAACTGTCAATTGAAGTTAAATTACACAACAGAAGAATTAAATACTCCAATCATAGAAATAGATCATCTACAACTTATCTACAACTTATCTATAAAACTACAGTTTACCTACATTTATATCTACATTTTATCTACAATCTGGAAACACTGTATATTATAGTTAATTTTTTTTAGCAGTTGTATTGTAGATAATAAATATTAAAATTTAACTACACTATATGAAAAACAAATTTAGATGCTTGACACAATACATAAAAACATATTAACAACACAGAATCAAATTGAAACTAACTACATATGATCTTTAAAAAGTTAAACGATTATATACAAAAATCAGCTAACTTGAACACACTAACCGTTATTTTGATAAACTATTCTAACTACATGATATTTATTTTCTTTTTGGGCGCATTCTTGCAAGATCTTTTGTTATGCCCTTCACCTCCACAATTTCCACATGACACCTTGTAGTTCTTTGACTTTATTTCATCATATGTTTTGTATCTTTTCTTTTGAGGTCTTCCTAGCTGCCTTTTATCTCCTGTCGGTGGATTTATTACTTCATCTGTAATATGTTGTGGCACAATCCATTTGCTTTTATCATGAAGAGGATTTACTGGTATTTCATACGTACGCAGTAGTCTCTCTTTTGTGTAATACGGAGAGCAATAGTTTTCATAAGTTTCATTCCTGTGCCTTAATGCTGCCAAAGCATGCGCACATGGAAGTTATTCAAGTTGGAATTGACCACAGCTACATTTCTTGCTTTCGAGACACACAATGTACCGCTTCACACCATCTAACACAGTGTGTATATAATCTGTTGAAGCCCTCACCTACAATTACAGAACAAACAGAAAAACTATTATTTCAATCATACAAATAGATAATCTACAACCTATCTACAAATTATCTATAAAAATTCTACAACTTATCTACAACCTACAAATTATCTATAATTTATCTACAATCTGGAAACACTACATATTAAATTATTTCTTTTTTCTCCACCAAATAAACAGATCTTACCCTAAGCTTCTGAGATAATGTTCTGTTGTTCTCCAATTCTTTGTTGAATTTGGACCCAAGGAATGTGAAAGTACCCTTTGCCTTCAATAACTTCTCGTTGGCCCACCGTTCTAGTAGTGTTCTCATATACTCTAAAAGGTCAAATATTGGCAGCTCTCTTGCATCTTTTGTTACAGCATTTAACGACTCTGCAATATTTGATGTCATTGTCCAAGTTCTATTCACCGTTGCGCATGTACTCTTGACCATCTATGATAGCCAATATCATATAGGTATGATTTAACACGCGGTTCTATCTCTTCAATCTTCGACATCCTTTTATTAAATTCATCCAGAGTGTATGACCGTGCTGTAGCAAAGTACAATTCATGTAATTGTAGATGACCCTTCTTGAACTTTGCCCTTATATTTGTCCAAATATGCCACGTGCAAGAGTAGTGTGGAACTCCTGGATAGACAATTGATGTTGCCTTCAAGATACTCTCATTCCTATCCGAAACAACACACATTGAAGGTCTTTCACCATATGCTTGCTTGAAATGCTCAAAGAACCACTTCCAAGATGCGTCGTTTTCCGAATCAACAACAGCATATGCCAAGGGCAATATTGTACCTACATTATTATTTAATAAAAAATTAACTGGCAGCTTTTGAAAATCTATAAATACATAATTACTACTATATATCTACCAAATATTGATAATATATCTACATGTTATACACTGACTACAATATAACTACAAAATATCTACAATATATCTACATTTTATAAACTGCCTACAAAAAAAACTACAAAATTTCTACACTTTTTACCTGTTGCATCCATGGTGCTTGCTGTCAGCATAATCCCCCTGTAAGCTGACTTTAAGAATGTCCCGTCAACCACTACTACTGGCCTACAATGTTGCCAAACACTTATTGATGTACAAAGAGCAACAGATGCATATAAAAAGTATTCATCTGTTGTCTTCTTCAATTTAACAACTGAACCAGGATAAGTCTCCTCAGGCAATTTGTTGTAGGAGTCAGCAGGATGTCTTCTCAAAAACTGTAAAGTCTTTTCCTTTGCTCTCCATGCTTTCATGTAGCTTAGATTCACTCCGTGTTCGGATAACATGTCAGTTTGTATGTCCTTTGGTGTGTAAACAGTCTTAGGATCACAATACTTTGGAATGACCATGCTACCAACTACAGCTGCAGTACGTTTGCGCTGTATGAATGTATCGTCCATTAAGGAGCATGTGTGTTGTCGGTTGAAACTCCTTATCTTGGACATTGTGGAATCATTAATTGACGTTGCCTTGAAGTGCCATTGATAGTTTTCACGAACGCATGTAAGCCAGTAGCAACAAAATGAATGTTTTAATATAAAGTAACATAATCTACAATGTAACTACGATTTAACTACAATTTATCTACAATGTGTAAAAAATAAATATCTCGAGTAAAACAATGCTTTTACTGATCTTTTCACAATAAATATCTCCATACCTTCTATGGCTAGATCTTTTAACTCTGAGCTGTAACTTGGCAATCACAGAATAGTGCTTCATTGCAGCAGCTACAGTTTGCTTGTCTTGATACACTTGTCCTTCTTCAATAGCACTTTGCGTACCTTCTGTTATTATTTCACTTTGATATTCCTCTATAGCTGGAGAGGATGGCATATCAAGTAACTTTAGGGATCCAGACGAACCTGCATGAAAATAAAGATAAACAGTGTCATTTATCATTTTGTAGAATCTTTGTAGATAATTTGTAGATATAGTGAAGATATTTTGTAGTCATCTTTTTTCCCCACATAGATCGAAGTTAAATTGTAGTGTAACTGTATCAATTTGTAGATACTTGTGAAAACAATACTGCTTCATACATAATTAAACTGATTTGTAATTTATCTGAATAACTTTTGTTCAAATTTTATAGATGAAGACAAAATGTTGAAGCCAACATTTTTTAAACATAGATTGTAGTTTATTTTGTAGTATAAATGTAGTAAGTTTGTAGATAATCTCGCAAGCAATATTGCTTTATAATTCATTTACTGGTTTGTAGTTTAATTGTCTTCAAATGTAGTAATTTTGTAGATAATACAGTAAAAAACGAATTCTATGCAATTTTAAACATAACACACCTGCACTGGTGTTATCGTTAGTGATAACCAATTTCACAGTGAAATCTTGTACACTTATACATAACGATGTGATCCTAAGTTTTTATTCTCCTTTTTGGTCTCCATATACACACGAACCCCCATATCATTCCGTATCTCCATTGGAGGACAATTGTTGTTCACAATGTATTTGATTTCTACAATTTTTTTTGAAGTATCAATCAATAATTGCTCTGCAATTGTAGAAATCAACATACTGTAGCTTGCATTCTCATTTATCACAATGCCATCAACTTGAAAATCTCTAAATCTGCCATAGTTATCCCAATTCTCATTCAACTGTAACGTGATAGGGATTTTCGACATGATTTCTGGATTGCGAAAAAAAAGATGAAGAACAGAATATCTGCTGATTGGTTTCTACAGTTTGAGTTGATTTTGTTGAATATATTATCGCCTATTTGATTTCTGGAATTTGAATTCTACAATTTGATTTCGCCTATTTGATTTCTGCAATTTGAATTCTACAATTTGATTTCGTCTATTTGATATATGGAATTTGAATTCTACAATTTGAGTTCTATATTGTCGTCTTTTTTTCTTTTTTGAATTGTATTTTAAGTGAAAACTACGCAGATCCGTTTCAATTATGAATTTAATGTCGCGCCATTATAGGAAGATTCTTTCCAGATTTTAGACGAGCTATTATAGGAAGATTCTGCCCTATTAAACAGTAATTACCTTATGGTATATAAATTGTAGGAAAAATTTACACATTTTTGGTAATAAAGTTTCTTTAATAATTTTAGTGAATTTATTTCAACGTGCCAAACAAAGCAGCGCGTTTTACCTGAACTGCGTCGTCTGTAACTTAAACCGCTGGACGCAAATACCACTAAGGACGAAGACTGAACTTCGTCAACTGTAAACCGAAGGCATCTTTAAGCTTCAAATCTGGCTAAACCCTAGTAGTGCATTTTGAAGATGTCTCGAACACTAACTCTGCTCACGCTCCTCAGCTCCTTTCCATTTCTCGCACTCCTTTCCAATGCATTTTCTCCTGAAAACCCCACAGATCGGAGAGTTTTAGTTTTGCTCGATGATTTCTCCATCAAATCTTCACATTCTCTCTACTTTAATTCTCTCCAAAAACGAGGTTACGATCTCGATTTCAAACTCGCCGATGATCCCAAAATCGCATTACAACGATACGGCCAGTATTTATATGACGCCTTAATTCTCTTTTCCCCTACCATTGATAGTAAGTCTGTTTATCAACATCTCAATAATTAGTGCGTTCGATTAAATGTTTGATTTAATTCCTCTTTTTTTCGCTTCAGGTTTTGGTGGATCACTGAATGCTGCAGCTATACTGGAGTTTGTTGATGCGGGTCATGATTTGATTCTTGCGGCTGATGCATCTGCTTCGGATCTGATTCGTGAGATTGCTTCTGAGTGTGGAGTTGATTTTGATGAGGTAGCATTATATGTCTGTTTTGCTTACATTTTTTGTTCAAGCAATTAGTCACAACTTCACCTTAATCCCGAACAGAGGCGGAGCTAGATTATTATTTCCGGGTTGGGACAAACCAAGTAGCTTTTGCTTATACCATGTATTTCTATTAAAAAATTCATTCGATATGTATAAATATTTAATTGCGAAACCAGTAACTAAGACGAGCTATGAATTTGGTGGCATGTTGAGTTCAGAATACATAAACTTTAAATCCTGATTTCGCTCTGATCCCCGAACTAGTTGTCGTGTGTATCCATTTCACCCTATTAAGGGAACGATCCTTATTGTTTACACAGATCGTTTGCGTAATTTTTTCTCTTACTGAATTTGGTGCGATTCACCTTGGGCGAATAGAAATGTTAGCTAACCGAGCTATTTGAAAAACAAATTATGAACGGAAAATTTTAGTTGCATCCTTATGACAAGTGTACTCATACTTCTGTAAAGCTAAGCATGAAATGCTGATTCATGTTCTTCTACACTTTATATTATGCATAATAGGATGCGGCAGCTATGGTCGTTGATCATACAAGCTATGCAGTTTCTGACACAGAAGGGGACCACACCTTGATTGCTGGTGATAATTTCATACAATCTGATGTAATCTTGGGCAGAGAAAAGATCAAGGTAAAGCACTATATTTCATCAAAATGTTATTTTATATTAATCATGATATTTGTGCTTTCTCTTCCATTTTAATCATGTAATCCGATCAATAAACTATATTAGTTCATAACCGTATCCCATTCCAATTTTGAGTGAACTTGGTCAATAAATCGACTTCTAGATCTTTATTTGTGTTAGTAAGAGGGATCTAAAATAGACCATAGAACCCAATTCACGTGTCACTCTAATGGGCGGATAGCCCAACCCTAGGAACACATCAAGCCCAAGTGGGGAAGAACCAACATCCAGGTGTCGAACCTTCCAACCAATGTGAGTACTTAGGACGATCATACCTATTATTTAACTTGAACAGGATCTGTTCTACAGGGTTGTATCACTTTATCATTCAATTTCACAAGGTGCATTTCTTGAGGCATTAATGGTGCTATTTCGATCTTTGTTGGGTCATAAATTTTGTGTACAAACTTCTCCGGTTTCTTTTTTCCTTTTACACTGGGCATATGTGATTGTGTATAGGAGAATCTAGCTCTCATGTCCTGCATTTTTCTAACTATACTTTTATGTGAATTCAATTCAGGCTCCTGTACTCTTTAAGGGGATTGGTCATTCTATAAATCCAGCCAATAGCTTGGTAAGTTTCTGTGAGTTATTTATGTCTGAACATAAATATGGGAAGAAACATTAATCAAAAGGGTGTATCCATCATACTTGCAGGTGATGAAAATCCTCTCAGCTTCTTCATCAGCATATTCAGCTAATCCTAAGTCCAAATTATCAGCTCCGCCAACACTCACTGGATCTGCAATCAGTCTTGTGTCAGTCGTGCAGGTGTTTCATCCAATATGTGTGATATTTCAAATCATGTTCTTTGACTTCTTCCTGTCCAGTCATCTTAGTCTTCTTTCTTCTCTCTTTTCTTTCAGATTGTTGACCTTGAACCTCAAAAATTGTTCAATGGATGCTGTTTAGATTCTAAGGATAATGAAACCACGCAAGATGTGTGCATAGCAATGTAACAGAAAAAGAATCACAAGTTGCTTTTTTAAATTTTTTTAAAAATAATAGGAGATGGAAAGGAGTAGGCAATAGGTCTTAGACCATCTCGTCGTTGCAACATAACTTTTACATGAAAATTTATTTGATCTGGTCAGTATGATGATGAAGTACTAGGGCAATCTTCATATGTGATGCACTGATACATTGCTGAGAATCTTTGCCTCATAATATGCCCCCCCCCCCACCCCTCTCTCTCCAACTCCCGACCCCGGTCTATCTTCCTTCTTCCTTTTGCAGCCAAACAGTTAATAATGTTGTTTAAGATACTGTCAACAAATCGTAATTAAATTAGTGATAATTTGTCCATGTGCAGGCAAGAAATAATGCTAGAATTCTTATATCTGGCTCCTTAAGCATGTTTAGCAATCGGTAAGTGCCTTTTGAGACTTTGGGTGACGTATATCTGCTCTGAATTGCTTCAACTGACAAACCTTTTTTCTTATGAGCAGATTCTTCAGATCTGGGGTGCAAAAAGCCGGAAGCACAATCAAGTAAGCAATTGTAGATATTCTGTTGCTTTTGTTTATTTGAGATGATAATACCCTGAGTTTGATGGGCATAAAGCCTCAGCATCCATTGATTTAAAAAGAAGGAAAAAGAAACAAAACTAAAAGCCTTAGTATTAGTTGGATTTCTCTAAGACTTCGTGTTCCAGTTGAAGCAGGTGCTAAGAATATCATTAATATGGCAGTAATATATCCATCATCTAGGAAAAGATATACCAACTATTGGTGCCCTGAATTGGATCAGTATTTGGCTTTTAATATTAGGGGGCCCATCACTGTTTAAATTGGTAGAAAGATAAGAACATTAACTAGGATGTACTTGTTGTAAATTTAGACATTTTGTTGTTGATAAAGATGACCTCGGGTTGAAATGGGAAAACCTCAAATTGTTGGCACAGGGAAACATGTGGTTCACCTTGCATTTGGATTATGTTTTGAGTTTGCATGTGTCTCATAAAGTATTTGGCAACCTAAATCATGTTCACATTTGATCTCGTTGAATACATGTTTTCTCGTTTGGTAGAAGTCACTTTTGGGTAGCTTTTGCGTAACTTGATCTTTATTGGATTACTTTTCTTACTGAGCTTTTCTTAAACTAGAAGTTAGATACTTTATTGTGTATAGTGGGCATTATTTACTTATAATCGCCCAGTATTTTGACTGCTAAACATATTTGCAGGAATAGTAACAGTTCCAGCTTGCATTTTGTTCTAATAAATTAATTAATGACTAGGGAATTCATTTGGATTTATATTGTCCCCTTTGTTGTCAAACGACTGCCTTAGTATTTAGCACTCTGTTGCTCTAACTTGGTTTTAAGAAGTGATTTAGCCTAAACATCCCTCTGGCCCTAAAACCATTGTCTTTAGTGTGATGCATCTAGGAGAAGCATGTGAAAATGATCTAAAGATTCCTCAATACAAGACTGGAGGAGAGCTCAATTAGAAATTGACTGTCCTTTCCAAATTGGGTGCCTTGGTCCTATAAAGGCTATATGAGTGCAACCTGCTAGTGTTGCTCAATTTTGCATGATTATGTGGACTGGACAAAGTTAGTCAGTATAAAGGGATAATCATAAAATTAAAGGTTGCTTTGATATGTAATGACTTTTTATTTGATTTCCTTGTTTTTCACTTAATGCTAGAGAAGCAACAGCTTAAAGCCAATGCGCCTTTTACTGTCCGTTTATACGTTTTCTATGCTTCTGACATGATAGACCATAAATTTTCTCCCATGATCACAGCCATGATAAATCTGGCAATGAGCAGTTTGTGACTGAGACTAGCAAGTGGGTCTTCCATGAAAGAGGTCATCTCAAGGTGCAGCATCAGAACTAATTTCTTAATTCATATTCACACCTTCTCCATTTTTATCTTTACCTTGTAGTCATGTAAAAGGAATGCTAGTCAATTGGCTGCATTTTCAGTACTCATATTTGCCGTTTTCAGTATATGAATTGGTATTTATGTCTATACAAATTTTCATATATAGGCTGTGAATGTAAGACATCACAAAGTTGGGGAGGCAGAGGAACCTTCTATATACAGAATCAATGATGACCTGGTACTGCTACACCACAAGTTTGTTCTAATTTGTCACTCTTATATAATTTATACCTTTGGATGTGTGCTGAAACAGAAATTTTAATTGAAGGAATATTCTGTTGAGATTTATGAATGGTCTGGAACAAGTTGGGAACCTTATGTCGCAGATGATGTTCAAGTTCAGTTTTATATGATGAGCCCCTACGTTCTGAAAACCCTGTCAACCAATCAGAAGGTACTCTTAAGTGCTCCAGAATTGACATGGTAAGATAGTTGTTCCATCACTTAGATTACCATTGCTAATTCCACTTCCTACAGGGTGTCTATTATACATCGTTCAAGGTTCCAGATGTTTATGGAGTATTCCAGTTTAAGGTTGAGTATGAGAAATTAGGATTCACAAGCTTGAGCCTTGCAAAACAGGTAATCCCTTTTAAAATCTGCAGGCACTATCTCTTATGGGGGCATCTATAAGGTTAGATTACTTTAGTCATCATACTGCAAACATTTTATTTGCTTGAAGAGGTAGGATGTGGTCATTATTTTCATACTTCATAGATATTGGTGAAGAGTTGATATATATGATGAATTAGTCATTCTGGACATAGCTATAATTAGGACACTTTCTTTCCACATATTTGGTGAGATAATTACTAAAATTCTCTTACAATTACTAAGTGATACTTAACTTTTGGTTCTCTCTTAGACTAGGTATTTTGTATGCTTCCTTTCGCCAATGATATTTGTAGAAGCAGCATGGTTATGAAGACATTCCTTTTTATTTTTGACAAGCTTATCATGAAAATATTCATGTATCTGCACTTTGCAACTTTTTCTCTTGTGTTTTATTGCGCTAGTTCTTTGACATTGTTGGATGAAACAATGCATATATTTGTCCCTCTACTTGTCTCAGAGGTTGATTTATTAAAGCCCAGTTAGGCCTTAATTGACAGCTATATCATATTGCTTGAGCTTTGAAGTGCAAGATTAACAGCTTCTGCATTTAGTTTCGTTTAGCTATGTCATACTTCGGTTTAATGATACGTAACAAAAGAAGATTATTGCACGGCACTTTTTATACTCATTTGCATTAATGCCTTGGCGAACTTACTTGCAGATTCCTGTTCGCCCCTTCAGACATAATGAATATGAGAGATTTATAACAACTGCCTTTCCTTATTATGGAGCATCCTTCTCTATGGTACATTATCTCCCTCTTTGCTATGTATTATGGAAAAAATATTTCCAACCCATGCTTCTGCTTAGACAAATTTTCCCTGAAGTTGCTGAGACTTGAGAATAAGAAGCCATGTTATCTGGTTTAAGTAGGGCATGTAACCAAATTTATAACAGCTAAAAAAAACTATATATGCGATGGTGAGTTCAACATGACTTTGTTAGGAATAATTAATCTGAAAGTTTGTTGCAGTAGGTGTCCTATTGTGAAAACATCTTTTGAATAGATTTACAAGTTTTATTTAGAGATGTAGAAAAATCTACATTTCTATTTTCAATCCACAAGAATGTTTTGTATGATTTGTATTTTCTGTATGACAGATGGGTGGTTTCTTCCTCTTCTCCTTGGTATATCTCTACCACAAGTAGATGCAAGACGGCTGGAACTAAGAGTACTTGAAGAATCAAGTGCAGATTTTGTATCTGATTGATTCTAACTTCCAAGATAGATATAGAGGATGTAGACTCTCTAGCCTGTAGTATTTTTCGAAACAAAACAAATGTAATTTTAAGTTGCGGCAATGAATTATGGAAAATTTATAGTTTTAAGTTACATCAATTATTAGTTTTATATTCTCACCAGTCCAACCAGTCCAAATACATTTTCTTGGCTCCTTGTCCCCGTTTCTTTCGATCTATGATGATTTACCATTGTATCATAATCGCCATGAAGTTATCTCCACTATATATGCACGGGTCATTTGGTTGCTGGTTAGGGAGCCATTCATGTATTAAAACTAGCATAGCTAATATCGTGTTTGATAGCTTTTTAATTGCTTTGTATAAATTATGAGTCAATTTATGCATTATTTTATGCTGGGATAGAAAATGAAATAATTAAATATAAGTAAACTAATTCCTACCTAACTAATCTTGTATTACTTATTTCTGTATAACCGTATGGCCATAAAATTTGAGAGCTTTTTTTTCAAATTTTGTTTTCAAATATATTGTTGTTTATAGATTTAACCATTTTTTGGCAAAGTTTGAAAACAAAATCTTTAAATCCCAAAACCACTGCAAAGTAATTTTTATAGCTTTTTACTGACAAAGCTTCAAAAATTTTCCAAGTATAATATTTGTCCAAACACAATTTCAACTTTCAAAAATTATTTCTATCTAATTTTCAAAAACTCATTTTTTTTTAAGTTTCAATCAAATCTATGTCCAAAATTTTAGCGAGTATTTTGACAATTTTGTATTGTTTTGACGTTTGAGTTGCTATTTCAATTACAGTCAACACCTTAAATTCAGTATATTCATATTATAGTAAGTCATGATAAAATTTTTTTGTAAAACCAGTTAGCTCGGCTTTGTTCCAAAGTAGAACAAATCTATATTTAAATCTTTTAAAGGTATCTTGAAAAAACAAAATTACTATCAACATCCCAAAATTAACTTGTAATTTTATTTTTTCAAGATACCTTTAAAAGATTTAAATAAAGATCTATTCTACTTTGGACCTTGTGTGCTTTGCCATTATTGGCTAGAGAATCGGCACTACAGTTGAATGGCTTTATAAGGCACGGAATAAGAAAACAAAGCCATTCAAGTCAAGCCTTCTAAGTTAGTATTAACTGTAAAGGTTCAGAGTGGGATAGAAATTTATCCTCAAAATAAGGGATATGCCCCTATGTCTGTTACAAAAGTCCTTTCGGTTAGTGCATATTTTTGAAGTTTACCGCTTAGGATCAAATAATCAATCCCAGGTTTTTCGTTTGATCATGTGAGAGTAATTCTAGAGAAAATTACTCAAAAGTATGAGTACTATTACCAAGAAATAAATCTAGAATTTAGACTTGAAGTCTTTTATCATATACCTATTATATTTTTAAAATTATAGTACCTATTACCAAAAATAAGATTGTTAAGAGTTGATTTGAACGGACAACTTTATTTGTAGAGGTGCACCCAATTTATTGGGTATGGGCTCACGTGAACACATATCCTTTTGACTTGGATACGCCTCTGAACCAAAGTAATGCTAAATGTATCGATTTATCCAAAATACATCTGTGTTAATTTCTCTGTTAATGTATCAATATGAATATCTCTCTTAATGTATCAATGCGAATTTCTCTCTCAAAGTGAAACAGAAAACGTATCTGTAACGGAGAAATTAGCATCAAACCCAGTCTTTAAGAGAGAAATTCACATAGATATTCTGTCTGTTTTCTAAATATAAGCTTCTGAAATAGTTATTCTCTGTGTTCTTCAAATAGTGAATCCAGGTTTAGAGGAACAACCAAAAACTACGTTAAAACAGAAATAGAATGAGAAAAACAGAGAAAGTATGTATGGGAATGGTTACTAGTAAACGCCTTCTTGTAAGAAAGAGAAGAGGCGTTATCAGCGAACCACCATTTTGTGAGTTTGATTTAGGCCTCCCATGAATCAAATAAGCACTTATCAAATCTCAGCTTATTTGGGATTATGAAGGCCATTTACACTAATGCACATCAAATCAAGAACTAATAACAATAACAAATTCAAAAATGATGGGAAAAGAGAGAAAATGGGGACATGAACCCTTAGTTGCTGTCTGTCGAGAGCTTACGGCTTCTAATGGGTTGTAATGTGCAGTGAGCGATGCATTATATAGTTATCAAATATGAAATACTAAGCGCCACACCGGAACCCTAACGCCGATATCAATTTGACCCCTTAATTTTGTTCATATTCACTTTTCGCCCCGGTTGTTTCAACTATTTCCGTATTGACTATTATATATTCCCTTCAATCGTTTTGTTCGAACCAATTTGGTCCAAAATTAGTATTGATTTATGAAATAACACGTAATTATGTTTTGAGGATGAACACTCCTATTAACGCACTTAATACCAAATAATAATTACTTTACCAATATATTATGCAACGAATTCATAAAATGCTTGTATACTATATTTGTTTTAATTTGAGTGTACTCTCTATGAATCCTCTGATTCTTCTTTTCAACAGTAAATAAAAGAGCCTCCGAGTTTAATATTGAACTTTATTTTCTTTTAATCCAAGTGCTTGAAGTTTGATCTTGATCTTGACGTACTTCTAATGCAAGGGTAAAGCTAGCATTCAATCAAGTGGACCATTCAACCTTTTGAAGCATGGGACCAGCAGATAATATTTTAATTCTACAAACTATATACATAAAATACCTAGTTTAGCGAGAAAATCTTCACGTGCACCGTATATTAGACGATAAATCAATCTCTATTTGCCAATATTTTTAGTTTAAATGGTACCCTGTATATTAGACAATAGATCAATCCTTATCTATCAATATTTTTAATTTAAATGGTTGGATGAACGATTATTTAAGTTAATTCCTTCCTTCCCTTGGAAATCATGGGCAGAAGTGAGCCTGAATATTTTATTACCAAGACTAAAGTACACATCATACGGGCCATGAACAGCAGAACTCGAAAGCATCAACCAGAATGCACATGCTTTTATTTTAGATAATGAAAAATTACGAGTATAGCCGATATATCTATTTATGTCTATATCTATATTTATCTATATCTATATCTATATCTATATCTATATCTATATCTATATCTATATCTATATCTATATCTATATCTATATCTATACATTATTATAAAGGAACGAATATTTTGCGTATACAAGCATTTTACCAATAAATTGCATCGAGAAAATAAAATCAAGTCCGAAAAATATCGCAACAATCTTAGTATTTTATTTCGAATATTTGAGTGTACAATCTCTATGAATGTTCTGATTCTTTTTTTCAACAGTAAATAAAAGAGTCTCTGAGTTTAATATTGAACTTTATTTTTTTTTAATCCAAGTGCTTGAATCTTGATCTTGTTCTTAACGTACTTCTAATCCAAGGGCTTGCAGCTTGTTCTTGAATCTTCATCTTGATCTTTTAAATCGTTATAACACTTGAATGCTTGTAGTTCTTAGAGAAATCCGCAGCGTTTGATCCACGAGCTCCCTCTTGCTTCTTGTTATAACTTCTGGTCCCTTTATGGGTTATGAAGACCCCTATTTATAGTTGTGGGAGGGAGGAGTTATGATAAGAACAAACTCTTTCCGCCCAATCAAATTGAAGTGTGACAATGCCGCATTTGATTGGCCAGAACATGTCACGTGCACACGTGGCGCGATTTCATTGGCTTTTTAATGTGATTTGGCATGCCTTGTCATTTTGACACGTGAGATGATCTTATTGGCTCTTTCGTTTGATTTGGCGCGCCACGTCATTTGACACGTGGCACCAAACTGGGCCTCTAGGAAGATGGCATATTGGGCCTAATGAAGTGGACTTATCATTTGTAGCCCAACTAAATGGCTAGCCCAATGGATTAAAGTTTATTTATTTAATCTATATATATTGGGCTTATAATTAATCCAATTATATTAGCCCAATAAATTTATTTGAACTAATATATCTTGAATTTTAAAATATAGTCCCAATTATTTTACGGATTTACTTCCAATAAAATTTATATGCCTACAAATGCCTCCTACTTCAAGGCTTGTATTGATGAAAACTTGTGAAATATTGAACACCAGGCTTGAAGTACGTGAGGACAACGTACCTATTTATTTGTATTTGTCACTATGAGACATGAATAACTCACTTCTTTTTAATTGGAAATGATTGTTCGTAACTGATGGAATGGACAAAACAATCCATTCCCTGTAAATATATGAACTTCATTTACTACAATTACATATTTGAATTGCAATCCTTATGTCTAATGGCCTATTGTTTAACGGCAGTAGCTTCAATGCGTGTCGTCCCAGCTTTTCTCATTTCAATTCAATTAGGATACCAAATTCATGTTGGACTCTAACGGTTGCTCCTCCCACATCGAACCCATATGTTTGATAATGACTTTTGAAAACTCTATAAATAAAGTATACTTTTAACTCTAATAGCATCACTTTCAGCGTTTGCAAACCACTTTAAGTCTACTTTTGACGATTTGGGATCATTGACGCGAATGTAATTTCTTCTTCTTTTCTTGTGCTTTCTTCTTTGGTTTACTTTGTTGTCTCTTTTTGNATAATGCGTTTTGAAAACTCTATAAATACAATATACTTTTAACTCTAATAGCGTCAGTTTCGGCATTTGCAAATCACTTTGAGTCTACTTTTGACGATTTGGAAGCATTGACGCGAAGGTAATGTCTTCTTCTTTTCTTGTGCTTTCTTCTTTGGTTTACTCTGTTGTCTCTTTTTTCTTTTTAGAAGTAACTTCGTAAAACTACGAAGTCCTTTATATGTTCGAGACGTAGACCTTTAAAAGCTCACGATGAAGACCTTTAAAATTTGCGGCATAAACCCATAAAAGTTCGCGATGAAGACTTTTAAAATTTGTAGCGAAGACCCATAAAAGTTCGCATAAAGATCCTTAAAAGCTCGTGAAGGCCTTTAAAATTTGCGGGGGAAAACCCTAAAAGTTCACGATGAAAACCTTTAAAATTTGTGGCGAAGGCCCTTAAAAGCTCGCGTAAAGATCCTTAAAAGCTTGTGAAGGCCTTTAAAATTTGCGGTGAAAAACCCTAAAAGTTCACGATGAAGACCTTTAAAATTTGTGACGAAGGCCCTTAAAAGTTCGCATAAATATCCTTAAAAGTTCGTGAAGACCTTTAAAAGCACGCAATGAAGGCTCTTAATTTCGTGGTAGAAATCTTTAAAAGTCGGCAGTGGGGACTCTTTAAAGCTTGCGACGAGCACCTTCACAAGCACCTTTAAAATTTTGAAACATACGCCTTTTAAAAGTTCGGAACGAAAACCTTAAAAATTTGAATGCCTTTAAAAGTTCGTGACGAACACCTTTAAACGTTCGCAACGAAAAACTTTTAAAAAGTCCGACACAAACATCCCCTTATTTTCTACGTCTGAGGTAATTTTTTTTTCTTATCCATGCTCTCTTTCAAGATTGTGATTGTCACTCTTCCTTTTTGACCTAGGTATTAACAATTTTTGATTTTCTTATGCAACTTGAACATGGTTTACTTCAGAGACTCAGCATCCTCTTCCTCCACCTCCAAGTACCTTGTAATTTTAGAGCACAAAGATAGTAAAACATATACCAGATTACTAGTTGATACACCACTGACCGGCTTATATGTAGCTTCGTGGACATCCTTGCAAAATCCATTTCTTTTGATATATTGGACCTTTAAAAACACCAAAGGTAAATTCAAGGCATGGACTCTCCATTCCCCTAATCACAAAGTTAAAAATGTGGCAAGTTCCCTCCCATGCTTAGGACGACGAATCCTCAAAGGAGAAGTATACCAAAGTGATTCCTTAACTTTTGGTGGCAAATTTCATTATATCCCCGCATTTGGGAGTGGACCGAAGATATTCTTAGTAGGAACCGTCGGGCATTGAGGGCCACCAATAATTACGATGTTGTATATGCCTCATTGTTTACTTATGATCATTTTACAAGTATCATGCAAGCCTTTTGTGAGGCTTGGTGTGTCCTCTAACAAACACATTACTTACCTCAGTTGGAGAGTTATCCATTTCCCTTTGGGATGTGTGCACTATTGGGGGTCTGCCTTTAATAGGGTCTCCTTATGAGGAAGTTATTCCAAATACTCGAGAACTTACAGGTGCTTACGACACGGATAAAATGTTCCTTCCACAAGCTTGTCAACAATTGTTTGATGCATATCACCAACTCCGAGAGGGAAACGCTAAAAATCATAATGTCCCTATAAGAAGATGGATCGAGTTTTGGAGCAAAAAGGTTTTAAAGTACGAACAACCTCCAGTGAGAATAGAAAAGAAGTCAGCTCGTACCAAGTCAACACATAACCCTACTGGAGCCATAGGTAAAATGGTCAATTGGTCGGAAGTTGAAGATGCATTATTTGTTAAACTTGGCGTTGGAAGTGACAAGAAAGACGAAGTATACTTGGTTGCTTTTTTATCATGTTGGTTATGTGTATTTGCGCTCCCTATAAAAGAAGGCGACTTTATTCGGCCTGAGACTTTCAAGATTGCAGGCCTTCTAGCGCGTGGGCAAATAATTAACCTCGTCGTTCCAGTCTTAGCTAGCATTTACAAGGGATTAAACATAATTTCAAATGGATCACCACTCGATTCTTCTAGAGTTTACTTTCCAATTCATTATGTGTACGGTTGGTTGGCCTGCTACTTTAAGACTCCTTTTGCTCTAACGAATTTGCCGGCTACTCCTCTGATGGCCATATACTCATGTGAGGGAACATCGAGATACTTTGGGAATGATGACGCGAGAAAACATATTCATGGAGGAGAAAGTGTCGTATGGACTTCCACAATGCCAAGCAATCCTCAACCATATTATTATCTTGATGATGGCAACGAGGAAGAGTCCGAGTTAAATTATTTTATGAGTATTCGCTCGAATTACCTTTCTTTGAGAAATGGATCAACCTTCATCGTGGAGCCTTATAGCCCCCATCGTTTCAGTCGTCAATTCGATTTTTATCAAGACATCCCCGGTTGCTTGGATCAAGATTTTTGTGAGTGCTCTTTAGACAAAGAATTGGAACTTTTACGAATTTGTGTTTTGTCTAAAAGTAGGTCAAATGCCACATTTCCCCCTATGATGCCCAAGATGAAGAAGCATGTCTCGTCTGATTATAAGTCTTGGTGGGAAAGAGTGCATGGACACTTCCTTGAAAACCACTTGCAATCTTTGGTGAATACCGTTGAGCCAGTTACTACTACGCCTTCAGAGATAACGGCTTAAGAGCATAGTAGGAAGGTCAAGTCTCCTACTTTAAAATCCAAAGTGGTTGTACCACGCGACGTCAAGGGACCTCCATATTAAGAAGTTCAAAAGAAGGTCGTTGTTCAGGCCCATCAAGCCAACGAGGGTTCCTTTCCATTAGGTATTATTGTTCCTACTTCCGACAAACGTCCGTTCCAAAACAAGAGTGATAGTAGTCATGGAGATAAAAACTTCAAGCGGGTGAAGCCATATTCTAACAAACAAGGAGATGCTAATTTGGGTGTAGTCGAGATTATTGATAGCATCATCAGTGCTTCAAGGACTTTGACGGCTATCAACGAGGTAACGATTAAAAACTTCATATTATTTTATAATATCCAAGTAGTTTAACTGATCATATATCCTTTTCTATGCAGTCAAATGGTGTTCAGATTTCAATGGCGTCCCACCAAAGCAAACCCCAAGGTAGTAGCGAATCTGTCACGGAGCCAGACTCAAGGAAATCACTTCAACATCTAAGTCAGAACTAGAGGCAACTTTTATTCCTAGTCTTGAAGCGAAATCGGGGCCTAATTTTCACTAAAGATCAGCACCAACCATGTCTATATTTGATGGAAGAAATTTTGTCTTGACTCTTCGCAAGGATTTCATTCTAAATGCCTGGGCTAAATTCATGCCAAACTAGGACCTTACCGCATACAATGCTTCTTCTCTTCAATTCGAGATCGAAGTAATTCTCAAGGAGATGGATGGAAAGGGTGTGAATAGTTCTGCTCTAAAAAGACTATTGACGTCGTTCTTTGAGCTTGCCACATCAATAACCAGGCACGGCCAACTCTTTCTGACAAGGTTGTGGATGTTGAAAAATCAGAGTCATTTTTAAACGCCAAGGAACAACTTGATCTTGTCTTGATTGAGAAAGGGGAGAAGGCCGAGAAATTATCTGCTGCCAGTCGATCTCTCAAAGAGGCCAAGGAGAAGGTGAAACAGTTAAGAGCTCTTCGAGGTGTTGCCAAGAAAGAGGTTGAAGATATTGAATCTAGAGTATTATCTGCTGAAGAGGAGTACTGTAGATATTCTGATGTTTCCTTGGCAACTGTTGATGACTTGGCCGACGTGGAGATGAAGAAACAACACCTAGAGGCAACTCTTATAGGCTTTTGACAATTATAATTTGGGTTCAGATTAGTCAATATAGAGTATTTTACTCGCCTTTTTTTTGCATTTGATTAACTAGCGGCTATTCTTAGGAATGAAAACTCTATCTATTTTATTTTATATCACGCGTTTTTATTAATGCCCCTTCTTCCTTTGCGGTTCAATATCAATAGCTCTTTGCTTATTATGATGTATTGATGTCCCCATGATGGAACTTGTTTTTTTTTTATAAATGTCGTTGGCGTTCATGTCTCGAAGTTCTCTGTATCTGGAAATACATCCTTCTTCTTTGAGGATAATATTGTTCATCATCTTTGCACCTTTTGTGGTGGGAGATACATATCTCAATATGAGAACGTTAAAAGTATGTGCCATTTAGTATTCTTTTAGAAACTAAACTTTAAAAATACAAGACATATCAAAAATTCGGAATCAAACACCTTCAAAATCACCGCAGATAATATTTTAAAACCAACTTTAGATTCCACTACGTTGAAAATTTCAGATTTGTGCAGTCTCACTAAAAAATTCATATCTTGGTGTATGAATGTCGAAATCATAAACTGTTTGATTCTATGGAAAATAGACTTCTAGATATAAGACATATCCAAAATTTGGAATCAAATAATTTGAGAATCGTCCCAAATATTATTTTGAATCTAACTCTAAATTCTGATACGTTGATAGTTTCATATTTGTACAGCTTCACCAAAACTTTTATATCTTGATGTAGGAATATCGAAATCATGAACCACTTGATTTTATAGAAAATAGACTTAAAGACCTAAGACATATCCAAAATTCAGAATTAAATAATTTGATAATCGTCTCATATATTATTTTGAATCTAACTTTGTATTCCGACACGTTGATAGTTTCAGATTTGCACAACTTAAGGATAGTTTCAGCTAATATTTTGAAGTAAACATCAGATTTTGATATACTGACAGTTTCAAATTATATTTTGAACTAAAGGAAAAAAATAGAAAAGAAAAATTATAACTCACAAAGTTAAAACGATGTATCAAAATTATATAAAGACGCAATAACTCACAAAGTTCAAACCATGTATCAAATTATTCAAAGTCTCAAATCGAAAGCTATATATTTTTAAATATAAAATGACTAAAAACAAATAGCATTAGATCTTTATTTACTATTAATTATTACGTATATATTATTTTTGTCTACAACTAAAAAATGCACATGAATCTATCTATCCGTTTTTCTTATTTTAATAAGAAAATATGTTATATAAGTTAAAATAGAGGAAGTAATGTTTATAGTATAACTTTTAAAAAATTTAGCAATCATCGTTATAGGTACACGCGCAAAGCGCGTACCCTAAAGCTAGTAATCTTAAATATACCATGAGAATTTTGGGGGTATAAAAAGATGTCATTTAACATAAAATAGAACGTTTGTTATTGAATTGCTTCCAAACATAATATAGATATATCATTTTTTTGAATGAATAGATAAGCAAAACGGTGTCATTCTTCCCCGGTTTATGTGGCATATTCGAATTACGAAAGTCAAACTTCTTAATTTGATCGTAAATTCGAACATCAAATCTTTATATTTTTTAAATAAGATTTATATATTTAAAAAAACATAAAAATTTAAAATACCTAAAAGACATGAAAATCACAATCAAAGAAAAATTAGGCTGACGGTTGAAATTCGAACGGTACCACATAAATGGAATATGGGGAATATCACATAGAATTAATGGAGCGAGTATCTATTTGGGGAATTAATTTAAAAACCAAAGATTAAAACAAGAGGGAATACCAAATTATAGATTAAACACGTGATGTTAAGAGAAAAAGAAACAAGAAGATAGAGTCAGGTTAAATAGTATCGTGAACAAGGTATAGAAAATGTAGAAGAAAAATATCATCTATTGCCACGTTCACGATTAATACGGTAATAATTCTATCTTCATTTAGACTTATTACATATTGCTACCACATTCTCTTAAAGGAACGAGAATGAAGCAAATTCAATGAGACGGATTTTCACTTCTTATGCTCATAATCATACATGAATTTGATCATGGCAAGACATATAGATTTTACAACTTCGGGTGCTTATAATTTCTCACAAACCCTATTAGAGTTATAATCAGAACTTATTGTCTTTGCTGTATTTAAATTCAAATTGTAGAATTTCAAGAATTTAAAAGAGAAAAATAAGGTAAAATACTTACCTTAAATCCATAATTTATTCCTGAAGGAAGTTCATGGAACAATTGACAATCACTATGCTCAATATTATGTACAAGCTAAGCACCATGCATGTATCCCAAAGCCTGATGACCGAAGCAGATGCCTCTACTCAATTGGTTAGAGTCTCGTGCTGATAACATGTTATAAAACAATAAAAGAAGAAGAGGAGTATTGCAGAGAAAGTAGAGAGAGAATTCTTATTAATTTGCGATAATTCACAATGGGGTAAAACCCCTTTATTTATAGGGGAAAAATGACTTAGCCGCAAAGCAACTATCTCTCTAAAAGATAGACGTTCGCTCTAAGTGAAATTATATTCATAACACAAACAAAGTAAACATTGGAGTTGTAAAACCACTAGATACAACATGATAAATCTACATTGCTTGCTCCATAGGTTAGGCACTTTCTTTTTTTTTTTTTTTTGGTAATTGAATTTTCTATTAATCACCTTTGAAAATCTTTACATAATCATAATTGATTTTATACACAATCAATTGTCCAACTATTTAGCCTCTCCATCCTATACACATTCTCTATACCTCTCCATATCAATATTACTTACATCCAGAAAACATATTGTTGTATCATATGTTCTTTTTGTTGCTCTAACATTACATACGTATGCTATTTTCCTAGCTAACTCTTCAGCTGCTTTGCTTTGTTGTTGGAAGATTCTGCAGTTCCTCTCATTCCAGATTGCATGAATGGCTTCGGCATATATCATCTTGAACACTTCTACCATATTTGATCGTCCTTTTGCATTCTCCTTCGCCCGCTTCCAATGTTGATTCCATTCTGTTGGCCATACTGTTTTCCTCTGCATCCATTTTATCAATCTATCCCATACTCGTCTAGTGTAATCACATTCCACAAAGATATGATTCCTGATCTCTTCATGAACTTCGCATAGAACACAATCCTTATCTACATGTATCCCCCATATGTTCAACCTATCACTGGCCATCATCCTATCTTGGAAATATAGCCACATTGTGAATTTTGCTTTTGCCCTTGCTTCATTCCTGAACATAAACATCTTCCGTTCAACTTTTGGCTGTTGGCCCAACATAATCATGTATAATTGTCTTATTAGACTGCAGTTTCCTTCTATTGGCTTTTGTATTGCTTCAACCGTATCCCTTACCTCCATCATTTTCCTGACTAACCATGATGCTTGTTGTGATATCTTCATAGTAGACAGCTGTTGGTCCTTTATATAATATTCATGGATCCTTGATCCATATTTTATCTCCCTTATGTGCTAGGTCCCAGTAATTCTTAACTGCTGCTGCTTTGTTCCATATCTTTAAGTTGATCAAATTTAGGCCTCCAACACTCTTAGGAAGACATATTTTCTCCCATGCCACCAGACACCTCCTTGTGATAACATTAACTCCCGACCATACATAACTCCTACCGTATGCTTCAATGGTTTTAAGCACCTTGCTAGGAATTAAGAACAGTTGCGACCAATAAGCTTGAATGCCAAACATAACAGATTGTACTAGTTGGATTCTTCCAGCATAAGAGAGCGTCTTTGCTGTCCATGAGGTTATCCTTGTTACCATTTTCTCAATCAGTGGTTGCCATTGTTCTATAGACATCTTCTTAGTAGTTAAGGGAACTCCTAGGTACTTAACTGGTAGAGTACCTTTGGAATAACCAAACTTCTTTATTATCTCTTCCTCAGTTTGCTTTGTAACACCACCAAAGAAGATAGAGCTCTTCCCATGATTAGCTTTCAGTCCTGAGGTTCCATAAAAGTGGTTGAGATATTGTTGCATCTTAGTGATTGAATTCATATCACCCCTTGCAAAGAGTAACAAGTCATCTGCAAAACTCAGATGAGTTATGCTCAGTTTAGAACACCTTGGGTGATACTTAAACTCCTTGTCTTTCCTCAATTCATTTAAACTCCTACTCAAGTATTCCATAGCAAGTGCAAATAAAAAGGGAGACATATGATCTCCTTGTCTTAATCCCTTTGCTGCTTGAAAAGGCTCAAATGGTTCCCCATTGATTATAATTGAGTATGTAACAGTCTTCANAACATATTGTACTAGTTGGATTCTTCCAGCATAAGAGAGCTTCTTTGCTGTCCATGAGGTTATCCTTGTTACCATTTTCTCAATCAGTGGTTGCCATTGTGCTATAGACATCTTCTTAGTAGTTAAGGAACTCCTAGGTACTTAACTGGCAGAGTACCTTTGGAATAACCAAACTTCTTTATTATCTCTTCCTCAGTTTGCTTTGTAACACCACCAAAGAAGATAGAGCTCTTCCCATGATTAGCTTTCAGTCCTGAGGTTCCATAAAAGTGGTTGAGATATTGTTGCATCTTAGTGATTGAATTCATATCACCCCTTGCAAAGAGTAACAAGTCATCTGCAAAACTCAGATGAGTTATGCTCAGTTTAGAACACCTTGGGTGATACTTAAACTCCTTGTCTTTCCTCAATTCATTTAAACTCCTACTCAAGTATTCCATAGCAAGTGCAAATAAAAAGGGAGACATATGATCTCCTTGTCTTAATCCCTTTGCTGCTTGAAAAGGCTCAAATGGTTCCCCATTGATTATAATTGAGTATGTAACAGTCTTCATACATGTCAGTATCCACCCCAAAAACTTATTAAGGAATCCCAGTTCTACCATCACTTGTTCTAAGAATGACCATTCTACAGAATCATAGGCTTTAGTTAAATCAATCTTGATCATACACCTAGGGGATGCATTCCTTCTTGTATAAGCCTTAACCAACTCATGAGCAAGAATTATGTTGTCTGCTATTTTACTCTCTGGAATAAACCCTGCCTGTGCTTCACTTACTACACTAGCAATTACTTTCTGCAACCTGCTTGCTAGTATCTTGGAAATGATTTTATAAATGACAGTACAACATGCGATAGGCCTGAAATCTCTAGTTGTGGTTGGACTGTTCACCTTTGGCACTAATGTGATTGCTGTGCAGTTTATAGCCTTATATAATTCTCCAGTGCTAAAGAACTTTTGAACTGCCTGTACCATCTCCTCTTTCAAAACTGGCCATGCTTTCCTGAAGAAACATGAATTTTAACCATCCATCCCTGGAGCTTTATCTTCTTGTATAGCACATAATCATCTATATACCTTATCTTCTGTCACCTCAGCAACTAGACTCAACTGTTGCTCATGGTTGAGTCTTGGTCCATTCCTCATTACTTCTTTATTGATTGCTGGTAAAAACTTGACAGAAGTCCCCATCAAGCTTTTGTAGAATCTTATGAATTCATCTTTAATTTCTACTTGGCTCTTGACTTTTCTACCATCTTCTGTACTTAATTCCAATATTTATTTCTTGTTGCTCCTTTTTTTCACAATAGCAGAAAAGGTTAGGCGCTTCACTAAATGGCTATTAGGTTCTCCCCAGAAAACCTTTTTTTTTTTGTTTTTTGTTATTAGGTCCTCCATTGGTTAGGCGCTTCACTGAATGGGTGCTTCATTTAGTGAACTGAAACACAATTAAGCAACATCAAGACGTCTCACCTAATTCTTCTGCGATCTGGTAACAAAATTACGGAGGTATTCCTCCAACATATCATTGAACAGCTCCGTTTGACCATCAAATTACAGATGAAAACTTGAATTGTGACTCAACATGGACCCGAGGCACATAAAGAGCTGAGTCCAAAAGTTGCTAATGAAGCGAGAGTCGCGGTCACTAACTATGTCTTTAGGTAGGCCCCAACATTTGACAACATGAAAGAAGAATAGTCGACATGTATCTTCTGTTGATATATGTTCAATATCTTTGAATATTTAATTATTCTATCGGCCTAAAACCTCGCTATTGATCTTTACAATGCGTAATTATATAAAAAGCACTATGAGTTAACAATATAACTGTGTACTTATGTCACAACTTATGTCACAATGAAAGAAATACTAATCCCATTACATTGTTTTTTTGATTTTAATCTTTTCATTTTAGAATTGGATTTCAAGTTAGTAACTTTTATTTTGTCCTTTCTTCGTTTTGAATCGGAAACAGGAGAGTTGAGTAAATGGAAAATTCAACGGAGGTTCATGACAAGGGGAAAGATGTTGGAGTAAGTGATTTTGGAATGTATGAGTTGTATTCGAAACAATGTTGATTTATATGTAAAGTTTAATATAATATACTTGAAGAATCTATGCGTTAATCTACATAAAAAATTAAGTGTTTGGCTCTCATATTCCGAACTCTTTTACATAAATTAGGTCAGACAGAGTACTACTTCTAAAGAGACTATCAAGTATATATTTCAAAAAAAATAAAAAATAAAAAAAATAAAAATAAAATCTAGCTCGTCGAAGATAGTTGCAGTAATGCGATTGAATTGTGTTTTTTGTAGTATAATATCATTCCGGGGCTTTTGCATCCGTACCCGCTTTTGCGCATAACTTCAGCATGCGGGGCTGAAGTAGCAAATACATTCACACAAAACTTCAACATTCTAGTAGACGGGTCTGAAGTAGCTTGCGAAGTTCTTCAGCTCTAGTAAATGAGAAACTTCAGCTCTAGAGCTGAAATTTTTGTCTTTGTAAATGGGGAATTTCAGCATACGGGACTAAATTTCCCCAGTTATAAAGACAAAAACTTCAGCATACGGGCTGAAGTTCCCCAGTTACACTGGGGAACTTCAGCTCTAGAGCTGAAGTTTTGTCTTTTGTAAATGAGGAATTTCAGCATACGGGGCTGAAGTTCCCAAGTTATAAAGACAACAACTTCAGCATACGATGCTGAAGTTCCCAAGTTATAAAGACAACAACTTATACGATGTTGAAGTTACCCATTTACAAAGACAAAAACTTCAGCACACAGGGCTGAAGTTCCCCAGTTTACAAAGACAATGTCTTCAGCTGTAGAGCTGAAGTTTGTAACTAGGAAACTTCAGCTCTAGAGCTGAAGTTTTGTCTTTGTAACTGGGGAGCTTCAGCCCTATGCTGAAGTTTTATCTTTATAACTGGCGAACTTCAGCTTAACTGGTGAACTTCAGCTCAGCGAGGGAAAGGGGAGCTGAAGTTATTTAAAAAGTGGGTACAAATTAAAAGTTTTTAAAAAAACGGATATAGGTTAAATGGAGGCGACCAAATAAGATACCCCGCGCAATTTTTACTATCATTCCGATGATTGATTCATTTGTTCACTTCTTAAAATATCGATATTGTTTATAAAAAAATCTTGTGTACTCCATCGGCAACATGTAATTGTAGAAGGACATTAAAAGCATGAGTTGTCACTATAGATTTGATCTCATATGTATTCTCTTAGTCACGAAATTATTCATGCATGAGGTAGAATTATATCTGCGATATGATTAACACTAATCTGCAGTTTACTCTACTAGATCAGATAAGTGGTTCATTTCTTCCAGATAGATAAATTTTATTCTTCAACGACATAAAACATGAAAATAAGAATAGAAGTGAGTCCTAAATTTTGTAAAAGAGTCAAACCGAAAATTATTTCGAAAATTTTGAAACAAATATCTTGCACTAGATGCCCGACTCCTAATGTTATTGTTAAATATTTGGGTATTTAGGGTGATAATGTCATAAAAATCGAAGGGAGTGAGTTAAAATACATACGCGGCCTTTCTCACATAACTAATCTAGAAAATCATGTTATGACCATTACAAAATCTAGAAAATTCTAAAATAATATGTCAAGCATTAATTAGTCCACACCCACATCTTAGTATAGAAAGCTGAATATAATTTCTTTCCTTAACCACATTCAAGCAAAATATATTTACATACACTAGTACTTGCGTTTTCACAAGGTTTCAGCCTCTTTTATATATATATATATATACATATATATATATATATATTCTCTTTCTATGTGAAATCAATTGTTTATTTACTTTGATGCCGAGATATGTAGTGTCCTATTACATGTGTCATTTTTTTCATGACCATAGTATTCTCTTTATTTGTGCAAGAAAAATTATACTACTTCTAATTATATTATGCTTCACTTTATTTGAAGTAGCCTCATAAACAGTGGCAGATATATAGAAATCGTGGGTTCGATAGAAACCGTTGTTTCTTGTTCAAAAATACATATGTTACAAATAAATATAATTTATTTAATTAAATATATACATTTTTCACAATTCGCATTTTAACTTAGAACTAATGGTATTTAAATTTTGAATATGTTATCGTGCATGATTAAAACTTTTAATCAGGGGTGGATTCACTCTTGGCGAAGCGGTGTCACGCGACATCGTTTGTCGAAATTTTTTACTACTGTGAGGAAGCAGATAAATAGGAAAAATTGACACCACTTAACATAAATTGTCTCTTGGTGCATCGGTTATGTGCTTGATTTTGCTCTAAAAGTAATTTAACTTCAATTTTAAATATTATTTGCTAGGTGAAATTGATCCGGAAGCTGACTTCACGGCTGAGGATTTCTGTTATCAAGTTGTTTACCACATAGAATATATGTTGAATTCTGGCCATGTTCCAATAATTGTTGGAGGATCTAATACTTACATTGAGGAACTTGTGGAGAATCCTGTGTTCAAGTTTAAATCAAAGTACAATTGTTGCTTCATTTGGGTTGATGTTGCCTTGCCTGTTTTACACTCTTCTGTTTCTCAAAGGGTTGATCACATGGTCCAGGCAGGTCTGCTTATAATTCTCTTCGTTTTATATATATGAGGTTTGATAGAATGCTAAGAAATAATGAAGAACAAGACAAGACAAGTTTTAGGGTGAAATCTCTCATCCCTTCTCATTGATTCCACAAGTATTTATAGGCAAAGAAATAAGACAAAACCTAAACTAATTGGGAAACCTAAACCTAAACCCATACAATTAATTAATTGTAACCTACTCCTAAATAACATAGGAAATATACAAATCTAGAATATTCCTTATTTACTTTTGTTTCCTTATCACCCCCCCTCAAGTTGGAGCATGAAGATTACGAATGCCCAACTTGTCAAGTAAGAGCTCAAATTGTGATTTGCCCAAAGCTTTCGTAAAGATGTCGGCAAGTTGTGCAGTCGTACGAACAAAAATCGGGCGGATGGTGCCTCCGACAAATTCATCTCGAATAAAATGACAGTCTATCTCAATATGTTTTGTTCTTTCATGGAAGACTGGATTGCGGAGGATATGTAGTGCAGATTGACTATCACAAGAAAGACGAATGGGAGAATGGTGTTGGATGCCCAGACTTGATAGAATACTCCGAAGCCATTTTAATTCACAAATAGTCATAGCCATAGACCGATATTCAGCTTCAGCCGATGATCGAGAAACAACATTTTGCTTTTTCGTTCTCCATGAGACCGGTGAGTCTCCTATTGAGATATACCATCCGGTGAGTGATCGTCGAGTTAACGGACAACCAGCCCAATCAGAATCACACCATCCGTACAACTTAAGATCCGAAGTCGAAGAAAGAACAATACCTTGGCCCGGGCTTCCCTTGAGGTACCGGACCACTCTTAGAGCAGCATCCCAGTGGTCTGCTCGCGGTTGTTGCATAAATTGCGACAAGACATGAACACTGTAAGACAAATCAGGACGAGTAAAACACAAGTAGATCAATCGGCCGACAAGACGTCGGTAGCTCTCGGGATTATCAACAAAGCGGCTACGTGACAAAGCTAGTCGATGGTTCTGTTCCATCGGGGTGCCAATTGGACGACCCCCGAGTAAGCCGACCTCAGAAATGATATCCAAGGCATATTTCCGTTGATTGAGGAAGAGACCTTTGGGTCCTCGAGCAACTTCAACGCCCAAGAAGTATTTCAACAGGCCCAAGTCTTTCATATGGAAACATTTGGCAAGGTAATCTTTGAAATGTTGGATCCATTTTGAATTGTTGCCGGAGATAATCAAATCATCCACATATACAAGCACATTTAACTGCAGAGCTCCCCGCTTCAAAGTGAAGAGCGAGTAATCGGAATATGACTGTCGGAACCCATATCGTTTCAGGGCAGTCGACAATTTTGCGAACCAGCACCTTGGTGCTTGTTTCAACCCATAAAGTGATTTCTTGAGATGACATACTTTGTCGGGATCATTTGATCGGAACCCCGGAGGCATTTTCATATACACCTCTTCCTTGAGGTCACCATGGAGGAAAGCATTGTGGACATCCATCTGATGCAATTCCCAGTTCTGAGCTGCAGCTACGGCAAGGAATGCTCGGACAGTCACCATTTTTGCTACCGGAGCAAACGTCTCTGTATAGTCAATTCAATTTGGAGATCATTAACACATGACTTCTACCTTATGTATTAGGTACTGCTGAAAAAACAAGAATTAGCCACGGACAAATTATGTAACTAAACATAAAAATATGTCGCTAATCCTATTTAATTTAGATATGAATCAGACACGATTTAATGACAAATTAGCAAGAAGTTCATATTGATAATTCCATGTTTTTTTTTCCGTAGTGGTTAATCGTAAAAAGTTGTCTTTTAAGAGATTTGACATGGCAAAATGAAGAAATTGTTATTATCAAAACTCTGATAAAATTAGAGACGTTCTAAATTAAGTTTTTCCTTTTCGTCTGACTACATGAAAGCATGGAACGTGCACAATCATTGTATAAACGTACTAATGCGATGGTTAATTATGCATTAATTTAGTTTCTTTTAATTTTTCTGTTTTTAATCAAATGATTCTTGCATTAATAATGGCGCGGCGCAGGATTAGTGGATGAGGTACGAGGAATATTTGTTCCTGAGGCAGATTACACCAAAGGAATCCGACGATCCATTGTTGTTCCAGAAATGGACAGGTATTTAAGAGAGGAAAACAAATCAAATATTAACGAAGCAGCTAATAAGCAGATACTTCTTGAATCTGCCATTGAAGAAATTAAGCTCAATACGTGCAAATTAGTGTGTTGCCAACTTGAGAAAATTCGACGTCTGAAGAACGAGAAAATGTGGCCAATTCATCAGATTGATGCAACAAATGTGCACAAAAAATCTGGAAAAGAAGCTGATGATGCTTGGAATGAAATGGTGTTGAAACCTTGCTTTGGAAATTGTGGAAGAATTCCTCAAAGATGATGAGAAGAATGCTGAGGCAGAAACTTATATGAGAACTATGGCTCCATTTAAGAAGCTTCAAGTTGCTATCTAAGATTTTCATTAAATGTGATATTATAATTAATGCTTTTTATTTCTTTTATTTACTTGTGGCTAAGTAAATGGAAGGGGAAGGGGAAGGAGGAGTTGAGAGATCGAGGGTTTAATATTGTATCTCGTGAGAATTATATTGTTGAACCCCTACTCAATATTATTATATCTCTACTATGAGAATATGTATTTGAAAAATTATCATCTTAAGGATTGGGCTATCAATGGATCGTTTTTTTACTAATAATTTCATCGTGAGTGCCAAATTTATGCTTGGTTTCAATTTTATGGGGATATCCCCACATGAATGGGGAATAACTATATCACAAAAATATGCATGAAAATTGTGTGATTCGCAAGCAAGGATTAGTTGCATCTGGATAAGTACGTTTCCCTTTGAACTTTTCATAGTGAACATATGTCGGATATGCAAAAGAAGAAGAAACAGTCACGGTAATGAAAGTTCATCAAAAGTGAAGAAAAGGAAAGTGAGCAAAACTGTACTCACGTGCAAATTTCCACTTCTCAGGGAAGGGGAGATTTTCTTCACCTACTAAACCTGCAGTAGGGACAACAACATACCGGACATACCACCCTCTATCTTTGTCATCATCTGGAGTAACTAACATTCTTTTACTCCTAGTCGCGAGAGTAAACACTCCTTGGCGGAACAAGATTGGAGAATAGAGGTGAATAAGATGATGAAAAGTAAAGGGTACGGAAGCTAAATTGGCCAAATACCTAAGGCACGCGACTACTCGCCAAATAAGAGGACCAACTTGTCCGATACAAACTTTGAAGAATCGACAAAACTCGATGATAACAGGGTTGATGGTAGTCTTGAATCCTAATGTGAAGGGATAAGTATAGACATAAGAATATCCAGTCTTGTAAGAGGTTTATCGTTAGGAACAACAACAGGAAAATCAGGCTTCCAATAACAATCCTTGCGTACAAGAGACACTAAGCCCTCTGTTATTTGGGTAGGATAAAGGTCAGCATTGTCATGTGATGACATTGAAAAAAGCTGCTCACTCATGGCTTGACTATCCTTGGCAAAAGAAAACTCCGCAGGAACAATCTCATCGACTCTTGGCTCACGAAGTGGTTCATTGTGTCCTCTACTCTTTGATGAAGATCTAGAATCCCTAGCCCTCGAAGAAGACGAAGGAGTGTTAGACCTAGAATATGGAGGGGGAGAAGAATAAGAAGAAGAACCCCTAGAAGGAGTAGAATATAAGCTCCTAAGCCTACCGCCTCTCCTACTCCGTATTGGAGCAGAAGAAGGAGTCATTTCATCTACAATGATGACCTTTTTAGATTGCTGGTTTGGAGAAGACATATTTACAAAGATGACGAATTTACAAAGAAATAAAAAAGGTTAGAAGTTTTCTGTGAAAGTAAAGAAATTAAAAGGGGTATTTATACTCAAAGGCAACCGTCAAAAAATGGAAAAAAATAGTGATGTGAAAGTCATAATTGAAGCTTTCACTTCGAGACTGATGCAGCCGCAAAAATCTCTAAAAGCAGTTGAATAATTGCAGAACCAATCCGGGAAAGCCACGTGGTACGTGCATTAAATGGAAGTGACAAGCGACGCATACATTCAGAGACAGATGCAATGGAACGAGTGAAGCGGCGGCAAAATGTTCCCGCCATAAATGAGTATCCACTTACCAAATATTAATCGATAAATAAATGGTAAGTGGGGGACTATCTGTATTGGTAAAAATGAGCTTCACACGTGTAATACTTATGATGACTTTGCAATCTATCTGGAGAAATGACAACTGGACGAGACTTTATGAAGAGGTACGAGATAAAGAGGAACGGAATAGCATACCCACGGGGTAATCAGATACGGGAATCTCAACCTAATTGAGAAGGCGAAGAGACACGATCAGAATGAATCAAGACGGAATAAAGGGCAGATTCGGGGATCTTCAATTAATGAGCCAAAACGTTACATAATTTTCACGCAACAGTTACGATTAATCATTGTAACGTTACATTAATGCCATTAATGCTCAGTCACTGAAAATAGTAGATGTTATATTAAGAAATTTCCTATAAAAGGGAGTAAAATATAACTTGTAAGGACACGTTCGAATCACTATTGAAATATACTTACTTTTTACGCATCTTTTTACTTTCTATTTATGAATTTACTTACAATTATTGGCATATTCTTTGGTTATCAGAAATCCGTGTTCTTCTTAAAATAGCTTTGGCAGAGAATCTAATTCTTTGGTTAAACAGCGTTATGTATAACGGTAAATCTCATCATATACGACGAAGACATAAAACTTAGGCAATTACTTTCTAGAGGAATTATCATGATTGACTATGTAAAGTCAAGCGATAATGTGTCGGATCACTTACAAAAGTCCTAACTAGAGAGGTAGTTGAGAAATCATCAAGGGGAATGGGACTATGGCCGAAAATAAGTTATTATGGCGGTAACTCTACTTAGAAGACTGTAAATCCCAAGATCTAGGTTCAAGGAGATCAAACAAAGTCATTAATGACGGTTCAACATTGTCAACTAAAATTTTGGTCCACTATCGTGATGAGACAATGTTCAAAACCAAGGATAAAGCATTAAGGCTTTTTAATGATTTCTAAATTTGATATGGGGTATATCAAATAGTGTATCTACGGGATGACACGTTTAGGAATCACCTATGTAAGTGTGAAGTATTAGCCGCTTCAAGGAGAATTTGTAAGGCCAGTTCTCTACGCACTTATGAAACCAGGCGGTGTTCAAGGCTGAAACGAACACAACAATGAGAACCAAAGACAGTTAAGGGTTGGTTGCGTGACTTATGGTTGTCTAGGTATACACCAAAGTTCGACGATTCAAAGATATCAAATCTACCGATGACCGAGTATGCAACCATGGGAATCGTCGAGAATGTCTCCGATTTTCATGATTAGGTAGAAAAACTCTTGTCAATCGCTCATTTAGAAGAACGTTCGTGGAAGTACCTCTCTTTGAGGTTTGGTTGGAAGGTGAAGACCCACGGTAAATGAAGTTTTTTGTTTTACTTCTTCTCTTTTTGAGCTTTATCTAACCCCTTTTATTCGGTAGGGTTTCCTGCTCGTGGAGTTTTTGCTGTGGTTGTGTCCGCGTCAAGGTTGTCTCTGGATAAGGCTCAGGAGATCATTGTTGGTTCCTCCTCGTTGAAAAGAAAAGCAAGTGGGTCCAGGACCTTATAGGAGGAAGAGGAAGATGAGGGTTCGTTGGTCCATAGGTGATGTAGGAGGAGGGTGGTCCCTGATAATGAATTTGCACTCGTTGTTGATCCTCCTATGCCTGAATCAGAACTTTCCGCTCCTGAAGATGCAACTCCCTCTCATGTTCGTGAGTCTATTGATTACCTGTTCCAACAAGGTTTCGGTACCATCTCTGATGAAGCTCCTCTTGCTATTTTCTCTCCTCCTGCTGCTAAGAAACTTTCGTTTATTGCTACCATTGGTGCCTCTGCTCCCATTGCCGTTCTTGCTCCCGTTGTGCTCCTCAACCTACTCCGTCTGTGGATCCTTTGCCCGCCCCCGCTTTCGTGCCTTCTACTGTTGAAGTAGGTTCTTCCAGCAGGGGGGGGGGGTGATGAAGCAAGTTGCAATAGAGGTTCCTGCGGTGGGCAACCTCTTGAAAAAGTCAGGCCAGGCTGATGTATGGTTAAAGCCATTGATAGGTTCGACTGAGAAGTCTAAGCTGGAAAGACACAACTCCCTGACTTGGATGAATGAGATTGTGCACTCGTCCTTAAAGATAAAACTTGCTTTTCCTCTATATGTACTTATATATATTCTTACCGTATCTAATTTATCATTTTATGTAGATCAACCTTATAGGCATAGAGCTAATGAAGAGAACTGTTCAAACGGAGCAAGCAACAAATGACTTCCATATTGAGGCTGATAATTAGAAGGAGCAGTACGAGAGTTTACAGCTTGACATGGATGCAATGGAGGAGGAAAAACGTACCTTGGAGCGGCAAGTTAGGGTTATGTAAGTAGAACTGGCCGTTGAGAAGGCGTCTTCAAACCAGGCAGGTAAGGACAAAAGTGTCTTAGAGTCTTCATTTGCGGAGCAGCTTTCCCGTTCCACAAAGGAGATTAGGATCCTGAAGGCTTTGTTGGACCAGAAGGAGGTGTACTCTGGCGAACTTGTTCAATTGCTCACCTAAACCCAAGAAGACCTCCGTAACTCTTCAGAGAAGGTCCAGTTTCTCGAAAGATCCATCGCTCCTTTACAGGATTCTCATGATGCTGCCGTGGCTGAAAGAGATGAGCTAAGAGCTGAAGCTGAACAATGGGAGAAAGACTACGAGGCTCTTGAAGACAAAGCAGCCGTCGATGTTAGCTGGGCTTATTTGAATGCATGTCTTGACACATTGACGGAAATGGGCCAAGAGGGTTTTGACTTGGAAGACGAAATTGCTAAAACCAGAGAGACGATTGAGAAGTCTCAGCAAAGTCAGAATTTCTCTTCACCTGAGGCTGAGGTCTCTGCTGCTCGTGTCTCGCCATCTCAAGCCGCTCCTCCTGCCAGTGAAGACAACCCCAAATCTAGTGAAAAAGTTTATTTTTTTATTTTTTTTATTTGCAACAATTGGTGGTTACCCCCGGTCCCATTGGGGGTAAAGTTCGGTCCTTTGTAAGTCCCAACTGACAACTTAGGGGCAAATTTTGTATAAACAAATTAGGCTTAGACTAAGTTAATACTTAGTTTTTTGCCACTATATATTAATAGTAATATCGACATGACTTTCGATTTCTTTGAATTTTTGTTTTCACTCTTAAATCTTTGCATGCTTTCTTTTTGAGGTTTTTGCTTTACCTCTGAGTTTTTGACTTTGCATTTTAAAAAATACTTAGATTTTTCGTACCTTTTCGTAATAGCCCCGATTTATAAAAGAGGGCCCTTTTTTGATCGACACTTAATGATGAAGACGTCTCAACTTCATAATGGTGTAAATGTACAAAAGAGAGATAGGAATTTCACATGTTTTTCTTTGACAATGTTTTTAAGAAAGTCTTTGTATTGTTTCGAACTTTCGCAGCATTTTACATGTGTTTTTGTATCGTCCGTAACTCCTTTGCAACTATTTTCGAATTAATACAAGGGTATAACTGTTTTCATTTATAACAGTTTTTTGAATAAATATACGTGTATGAATTTTTGCCCGTAACTGTTGTTGTTTACAACAGTTTTTGAATAAATACAAGGATAATGCTTTTCTCATCCATAACTGTTTTTATTTACAACAATTTTTGAATAAGTACAAGGATGTGCATTTTTATCCGTATCTAATATTTTGCCCTTAACCTGAACATTCATTTACATTTACGAATATGTATTTTTGAAGGTTTATATCAGGCTTTGTGTTTTTTGTCTTTGGCTCTTTGATTTTGCTCATAGTACTTGACTTGTTGGGAAGATGGATCTTCATGCTTGAGCTTTGACTTTTTGATAGTCTCTTTTGCTTCTTCTTTGACTTCCATACTGTATAGTCCCCCAAGTGTTTGAGCTTTGAAGAATGAAATCTCGAGCACTTGATTATTCCTTCCTTGTGGTCCTTTTCCTGAAAAGGAAAAACATACGGGACTCGAAGGTATATAGTTTAGATGATGATTGATTAGCCCTTTAAAACGTCCATCAGAAAGTTGTAACCCTAGACCGGGAATTCAGTTACTTCCTCGTGTCTATGCAGGTCTAATATCATCATCTGGTGATGGGTTAGCTTTTTGCCTATCATCTAAAATGGTTAATATAACTTTAACTGTACAAAAGTAAAATTGAAAGTAATGATACCTGACCGGGGGTATTCCCTTTACTTCAGAAGTAATACTTCTTCAAATGAACAACATTCCAACTGGTTGGTAAGATTCTTTCGTCCATAGTTTCCAGACCGTAAGCGCCTTTTCCAGCAATGCCACGAACTTTGTAGGGCCCTTCCCAGTTTGGATTTAGCTTTCCTGCACCAGCTTCCTTTGTTGATTGGAATACTCTTTTAAGAACGAAGTCCTCAATTTTGAAATATCTGAGGTGAGCTTTTCTGTTGTAATATCGCTCTATAATTTATTTTTGGGCTACCATACGTATTAATGCAATTTCTCTTCTTTGCTCGAACAAATCCAGATTTGTCCTTAACTCGTCGTTGTTTGTTTCTTCCGTTGCCGTTGTGAATCTCGTGCTTGGTTCGCGGATTTCCACCGGTATTAATGCTTCTGAACCGTAGACAAACGCGAATGGATTTTCTCCCGTGGCTACTTTTGCACTAGTTTTGTAAGCCCATAATACTGCTGGTAGCTCGTTAGGCCAGTTTCCCTTGGATTTTTCCAACCATTTCTTTAAGTTGTTGACAATGACTTTGTTTGTTGACTCGGCTTGCCCATTAGCCACGTGGTGATATGGTGATGAAGTGATTCGCTTGATTTTCCAGCTTTCGAAGAATTCTGTGATTTGTGTGCCTATGAATTGTAGGCCATTGTCACATATGATATCCTTTGGTATTCCAAAGCGGCATATTATGTGTCGCCATATGAAGCTTTTCACTTCTTTCTCTCGCACCTGTTTAAAAGCGTCTGCCTCCACCCATTTTGTGAAATAATCAGTTAATACGAGTAAGAACCGTACCTTTCCTTTAGCTGGGGGAAGGGGTCCCACTATATCCATGCCCCATTTCATGAATGGCCATGGTGACACCACTGGGTGGAGTAATTCTGCTGGACGGTGCATATTGTTGGCATATCGCTGACATTTGTCGCATTTAGCTACGAAGCTCTCAGCATCTTCCTCCATTTTAGGCCAATAGTACCCTTCTCTGATTAGGGTTTTGACTAAGGATATTGCTCCTTCATGGTTTCCACAATGTCCTTCGTGTACTTCCTTCATCACGTACTCCGTTTGATTGGGTCCAAGGCACTTTGCTAGGGGACCTCCAAATATTTTACGGTATAAAGTTTCACGAACTAGGCAGTACCGCGCAGCTTTCCAGCGAAGTGCTTGAGCTGCTTTTCTATCTTCAGGAACGGTGTCGTTCTGCAAAAGTTTTACAATTTCGTTTCTCCAATCCCAGGTTAAATTGTTAAATTTTACCTCATTATTGTCCTGGTCGATTGCTGAATGAAATAGGTGTATGACAATTGAATTGTCTTTATTTTTTACGTCGGCAACTGCTACGAGGTTATCTAATGCATCCGCTTCTGCATTTTCCTCTCTGGGTATTTGCGTAACTTTCCATGACTGGAATTGCCTTGCTAGGTCTCATGCCTTTTCTAGATATTGTTGCATCCGAGCCTCTCTTGCGGTATAAGTCCCCTGAATCTGGTTTACCACTAGTTGAGAGTCACTTTTGATCACGGTTTGCTCAATTGAGAGTTCTCGTGCCAGTTCAAGCCCTGCAATGACAACTTCGTACTCTGCTTCATTGTTAGTTATGGGATAACATTTAATGGCTTGTCGTATATTTTCACCCGCAGGTGATATTAAAACAATTCCCAAGACGACTCCTTTTATGTTAGAAGAGTCGTAAGTAAATAGGGTCCAAATTCCTGGATTAGCCCCGTTGAAGAGTTGTAACCCTTTTCTCACTTTAGGGATTATGCTAGTATTATAATCAACGACAAAATCATCTAAAATATGAAATTTTATTGCAGTCCTAGGCTGATATATTATGTCATGTTCGCTTAATTCTATTGCCCATTTAGCTAATCTCCTTGATAACTCTTGTTTATGCAAAATATTTCTTAGTGGATACGATGTCACAACAGTGATTGGGTGACATTGAAAGTATGGTCTCAACTTTCTAGCTACCATGATTAGAGCTAAGGCTAATTTTTCTAGATGAGGATATCTAGTTTCAGTATCTAATAAAGACTTGCTTACATAATAAATCGGAGATTGTTTACCTCTGTCTTCTCTTACCAGTACTGCACTTACGATAATTTCTGCTACGACAAGATAGACATACAACCTCTCCCTCTCTTTTGGTTTAGAAAACAACGGGGTTTTTGATAGATAGGCCTTCAGATCTTTGAGATCCTGTTGGCATTCTTCAGTCCATTCGAACTGATTCTGCTTTTTTAGAACTAAAAAGAATTTAAAACTCTTCTCCGAAGACTTGGAGATAAATCTTCCTAAGGTTGCAATTCTTACTGTTAGTTTTTGAACTTCTTTTTTGCTCGTAAAAATATCAGCTATTTCATCAATAGCTTTAATCTGAGCGGGGTTTATTTCTATACCCCTATTTGATACAAGGAAACCCAAAAACTTACCTGATTCAACGCCAAAGACGCATTTTTCTGGATTTAGTTTCATGTTATACCTGCGTAATATTTCAAAGGTGATTGAAAGATGATGAAAATGATCTTCCGCTTGAGTTGATTTTACCAGCATGTCATCAATGTATACTTCCATTGTTTCCCCTAAATGTTCCTAGAACATCTTGGTCATTAGCCTTTGATACTTGGCTCCAGCATTTTTCAGGCCAAAAGGCATGACTTTGTAACAATAAGTCCCCCTGTTTGTAATAAAGAAAGTTTTTTCCTCGTATGAGGGATCCATTTTTATCTGATTATAACCAGAATATGCATCTAGAAATCTCAACAATTCATGACACGCAGTGGCATCAATCATTTTATCTATGTGTGGTAATGAAAAGGAGTCTTTGGGGCATGCTTTATTCAAATATGTGTAATCTACGCATACTCTCCATTTACCATTCTTTTTGGGTACCACTACAGTATTAGCTAACCAATTAAGATATTTTACCTCGCGTATTGAACCAATTTTCAAGAGTTTTTGTACCTCTTCATCGACCACTTGGTTCTTCAATGGTCCTTGTTTGCTTTTCTTTTGCTTGACAGGCACGAAGGGTGGATCTTAATTTAGTTTATGAGTCATCACTTCTGGAGGTATACCTGTCATATATGAATGGGACCAAGCGAAACAATTTGAGTTAGCTTTTAAATATTCAATTAACTTACCTCTTCTTGCGGGACTTAGCCTCGTCCTATATGAGATTTTTTCTCAGGCTTCTGCTCGAACAATGGGATAGCTTCGAGCTCCTCAATAGTTGTTTTAATATGCTCGTCTTCTTCTGGCTCCCAAATGACACCGGGTTTGGAATCCATGTCCGTATGTGTTGATGTAGCCTCTGTGGTGATTTGGTTCACCTTATCATGGCTTCCTTATTTCCGTACCTATTTAGGTTCCAATTTCTTCTTCCGTACCTAATTGGGGGATTTCCTCATCTTTTGAGTCTTCCGCTACCTCTTTTTTGTTTGAGTGTACTACTGAATTTATATTCCTTGAGGTCTGCTGATCGCCTCGAATCTGTTGAATTCCCCATTCGGAAGGGAATTTTATTACCTGGTGTAAAGAAGATGGTATTTCTTCCATGTCATGGATCCATGGTCTCCCCATGATTACGTTGTAATCCATATCGGTGTCAATGACTTGAAAATTCGTATTATTGATTACTCCTTCTGCATAGGTACTAAGCTCAATTTCTCCTTTTGTTATGACCGTAGAGTTGTCAAACCTAGATAAGGCTCGTGCTTTTGGGATTACTCAATCCTCCATTAGTATTTCTTCCACAACTCTCAACAAAATGATTTTGACTGAGCTTTCTGGATCAATCAACACTCTTTTCACATTAGTGTCATGTATGAGTAGGGATATTACCAGAGCGTCGTTATGAGAAAGCATCAATCCGTTGCCATTTGCATTGTCGAACGTTATATTGCCTACTTCTATGTCTTCACGAATCTGGTTCCCGTGTGTAATTGTGAATTTTGTTGTTCTTTTGCAGACTACTCCGTTCACCTCCTCTCCTCCGTGTATCACATTCACTGTTCTCTTTGGAGATGGTGGTTTCGGGGGCTCTTGCATGTTCTTCATATATGACTGTTTGCCTTTTACACTAAACAGTTATGTTAAATAGTCATGTTTTAATAATTGTTCTACCTCACCTTGCAACAATCTGCAATCTGATGTTTTGTGTCCATGATCGTTATGGAATTCGCACCAGAATTCTGGATTCAATCTCATTTCTTTGGGCCATCGAACTTTATCGCCCATGTTTCTCAGTATGGTAATTAATTCAGAAGTACTTACATTGAAGTTTTAGTCTCCGACTCTTGCATTACCTTTATTCCGTTCCTCCCAATATTTTCTAGATCTTGAGAAGGATGAGTTTGTATCGCTATTTGACGGTCTATATTCCGACAATGTGTTTTCAAACTTGAAACGAGTTTCTCGTCCTGAAGGTCCCATATATGGATCGTACCTGTTCTTACCTATTCTCCTTTCTGGTTCGGAACGTCTAGAACTGGCTAGATCTTCAGCTTTTGATTGGGCAATGGTGTCTTCTTCTATTCGTAGCTTGGTGTTGTACCTGTTATAGACATCGTTCCATGTCGTGGCTGGGAATTCTCTCAAGCTTTCCTTGAGTCTTCTCATGGCTTCTAAGCTTCTGTCATTTAAGTTGCTTGCAAACGCCATTGCTGCCCAATTATCAGGTACCCTTAGTAGCAGCATTGTTTCTCGTTGAAACCTGTCTACAAATTCTCGGAGCAACTCTGCGTCTCCTTGTTTTATCTTGAATATGTCTTCCATTCTTTTTTCGACTTTTTGTGCACTGGAATGTGCTTTTATAAAAGAATCTGCAAGCTCAGTAAAAGAGTCAATAGAATTCTCGGGTAGAAGAGAATACCATGTTAGTGCTCCTTTGGTGAGTGTCTCTTTGAACTTCTTGACTAGTATTGATTCAATTTCTTGTTTAGTCAGATCGTTGCCTTTTACTCCTGTAGTAAAAGTAGTTACATGATCACGTGGATCAGTTGTCCCGTCGTACTTGGGAATATCAGGCATTTTGAATTTCTTGGGAATATGCAAGGGTGTTGCATTTGGATTCCAAGATTGTTGAGAATATCTATCAATGTCAATGCCTTTGATAATAGGTGGTACTCCAGGAATTTGCTCGATTCAGTCGTTTTGTTCCTTCACCTGTTTCTGCAAGGTTAGTAATAAAGATTGTAATTCTGGATTATTGGACATACCTGCTCTTGCTTCGAGGGTCTCATTTGGAGTGCCTCTACTTCCTGAGTTTTCTAGTCCGGATTGTGGACTTTCCACAGTTGCGGTGTTGTTAGGAGGAGGTGTAGGTGATGCAGCTGCCAATCCCCTCATGAAAGCTTGTAAGGCTTGAGTCACATATTCGCCAACCATTTGTTTTACATGATCTTGTTCTCCTGTTTGTTCATGTCCATTGTGATTATTGTTTTGAGTCGTAGATCTCTCTAGGGAATGTTCCCTTGAGCCTCGTGGGGAACCTGAAGGTGATGGAACTGGAGTTCCAATCTTTTGTTGGTTGTTGTCGTTGGCGTTTGAAATAATTTACAGAATGTTGTTTGAGAAAAAACAGAGATTATCAGATTCCCGGCAACAGAACCAATTTGTTTAACCAAAGAATTAGATTCTCTGCCAAAGCTTTTTTAGGAAGAGCACGGGTTTCTGATAACCAAATAATATGCTAATAATTGTAAGTAAATTCGTAAATAGAAAGCAGAAAGATGCGTAAAAAGTAAGTATATTTCAATAGTGGTTCAAACGTGTCCTTACAAGTTATATTTTACTCCCTTTTATAGAGAATTTCTTAATATAACGTCTAATATTTTCAGTGATTGAGCATTAATTGATAATAATGGCATTAATGTAACATTATAATGATTAATCATAATTTTTGCGTGAAGATTGTGTAATGTTTTGGCTCATTAATTGAAGATCCTCGAATCTGTCCTTTATTCCGTCTTGATTCATTCTGACTGTGTCTCTTCGCCTTCTCAATTAGGTTGAGATTCCCGTTTCTGATTACCCCGTGGGTATTATGTTCTGTTCCTCTTTATCTCGTACCTCTTCATAAAGTCTCGTCCAGTTGTCATGTTGTCATTGCTCCACATAGATTGCAGAGTGATCATAAGTATTACACGTGTGAAGCTCATTTTTACCAATACAAACGCTCCCAACCCATCCAATTGCCGCTTGACTATCACAATATATACATATTGATGCCAACGGTGTGGGCAAATGGAATGTCTTCCAAGAAATCCCGGAGCCATTCTGCTTCTTCACCAGCTTTATCTAAGGGTATGAACTCAACCTCCATTATAGAGCGGGCGATACAAGTTTGTTTGGACGACTTCCAAGATACCGCTCCTCCACCAATAATGAATACATATCCACTTGTGGACTTAGAATCAGTTGAACCGGTGATCCAATTTGCATCACAGTATCCCTCAATCATCGCATGATATTTACTATAGTGCAAAGCAAAGTCCTGGTTAGGTTCTAAGTATCTCAAAACTCGTTTCATTGTCATCCAATGAGATTGACCTGGATTGCTCGTATATCGACTCAATTTACTTATAACACAAGCTATATCTGGTTGTGTACAATTCATGATGTACATTAAGCATCCCGACACACGAGCATAATCCAATTGTGATATGCTTTGGCCTTCGTTCTTTGCTAATGCAAGATTCACGTCAACTGGAGTCTTTGCAACTTTGAACCCTAAGTGCTTGAATTAATCAAGTATTGTCTTAATATAATGAGATTGTGACAATGCCAGTCCTTGAGGAGTCTTATGGATATTAATTCTCAGAATTATATCAGCAACTCTCAAGTCCTTCATATCAAACTTGCCAGTTAGCATACGCTTAGTTGTATTTATGTTGGCAATGTCATTACTCATTATCAGCATATCATCCACATACAAGCAAACAATGACCAGGTGATTTGGAACATTTTTAATGTACACAAATTTATCACATTCATTTATCTTAAAATCATTTGACAACATTGTTTGGTCAAATTTCGCATGCCATTGTTTGGGTGCTTGTTTCAGCCCCTAAAGGGACTTAACAAGTCTACAGACCTTTTCTTTACCTAGAACCACAAACTCTTCAGGTTGTTCCATGTAGATTTCTTCCTCCAACTCTCCATTTAAGAAGGTCGTCTTAACATCCATTTGATGAATTTCAAAATCATAAACTGTAGCCAATGCTACTAACATTCGTATGGACGTAATTCTTATAACCGGAGAGTATGTATCAAAATAGTCAAGATCTTCTCGTTGTCTATACCCTTTGACCACAAGTCTTGCCTTATATTTTTTAATAGTGCCATCATCTTTCATTTTCCTCTTAAAGATCCATTTAGAACCCAACGGTTTATTTCCAGGAGGAAGATCAACCAATTCCCATGTATGGTTGTTCAATATGGATTCTATTTTACTATTGACTGCCTTTTTTCAACCGAAGAAGACATATCTTCTTTAAATGTTTGAGGCTCATTCTCCAATAAGAAAGTCACAAAATCTGGTCCAAATGAAGTAGACGTTCTTTGACATTTACTACATCTTGGATTCTCCTGATTAAATGTACTTTCTTTTGTTTCTTCCCGAGGTCGTTTAGATCCTTCACCAATCGACTCGCATTCCTCTTTATACGGGATTCTATAACCGTATTATTATGAATGTCGGGATTTTTTGACTTATGAACCAGAAAGCGATATGCTTTACTATTGGTCGCATATCCTATGAAAACACAGTCAACGGTTTTCGGTCCTATTTTTTACCCTTTTGGGTTTAGGAACTTGCACTTTTGCCAAACACCCCCACACTTTAAAATAATTCAAGTTGGGCTTCCTTCCTTTCCATTTTTCATATGGAATGGATTGTGTTTTTCTATGGGGTACTCGATTTAGTATTCAGTTATCCGTAAGAACGGCTTGGCCCCACAAGTTCTGTGGCAAACCAGAACTTATCAACAATGCGTTCATCATCTCTTTTAATGAATGATTCTTTCTTTCCGCAATCCCATTGGATTGGGGTGTGTAAGGGGCTGTTGTTTGATGAATAATTCCATATTCTAAACATCTTTCTTCAATAGAAGATTCATATTCACCACCCCTATCACTTATTATCATTTTGATTTTCTTGTTAAGTTGTGTTTCAACTTCATTTTTGTATTGCTTGAATGCGGCTATTGCTTCATCTTTACTATTAAGCAAGTACACATAGCAATATCGAGTACTATCATCAATAAAAGTTATGAAATACTTCTTTCCACTGTGAGATGATATTGACTTCATGTTGCAAATATCTGTGTGAATTAAGTCTAAAGGATTTGAATTCCTTTCAACTGACTTATAAGGATGTTTAACATACTAGATTCCACAAATATTTGACATTTTGATTTGTCGCATTCAAACTTACGCAATACTTCCAAATTAATCATTTTCCGCAAGGTTTTATAATTGACATGACCCAAACGTATATGCCATAATTCATTTGACTCAAGTAAGTAAAATGAAGCTGAAATTTTATTATTATTCTCAATAACCATTACATTCAGCTTGAAAAGGCCCTCAGTGAGATAACCTTTTTACTACAAACATTTCGTTCTTACTTATTACAACCTTATCGGATACAAAAACACATTTAAAACCATTCTTAACAAGAAGTCCAACAAAGACTAAATTCTTCCTAATCTCGGGAACATGAAGGACGTTGTCCAAAGTCACCACTTTGTCGGAAGTCATTTTCAGAAATATCTTCCCACATCTTTCAATCTTGGCCGTTGCAGCATTTCCCATAGAAAGCGTCGCTTCGGGTCCAACAGGAGCATATGTAGCAAAGGCTTCTCTAACAGCACAAACATGGGGAGTGGCTTCAGAATCAATCCACCACTCCTTAGGATTGTCTACCAGGTTGCATTCAGAAAGCATAGCACACAAGTCATCAACATCTTCGTGCTTTTCAACCATGTTTGCTTGACCCTTCTTCTTGTCTTTCTTCGGAGCACGACAATATGTAGATTTGTGCCCAGATTTCCCACAGTTGTAGCTATTTCCATTGAACCGCTTCTTGCTTGGGTTGTTCTTCGGTCCAGAAGCCTGCTTCCTCTTTCTCTTATTTTGAGAAGTATCCTCAACAATGTTTGCTCCCATTATTGTTGAGTTTCTACGGCCTATCTTTTCAGCAGCTTTGTTGTCCTCTTCGATTCTCAACCGAACAATGAAATCTTCAAGCGACATCTCCTTGTGTTTGTGTTTCAAGTTGTTTTTGAAGTCCTTCCACAAATGATGCAACTTCTCAATCATAGCTGCTACTTGGAATGCTTCATCGATGACAAGACCTTCAATGAAAATTCTGTTAGTAAAATACTAAAATTACTACTTTCAACATTAGAATTAGTTCGACTTATACCTCCAGCAAGGAGATCGTGAATAATCACTTGCAATTCCTGGACTTGAGTAATAACAGACTTGCTATCTACCATTTTGTAGTCCAAAAATTTTGCGGCAACAAATTTCTTCAACCCGACATCCTCTGTTTTGTATTTCCTTTCAAGCGCAATCCACGGTTCTTTTGATGTCTCCACGCCACTGTAGACGTTATACAGATCATCCTCTAGTCCGCTAAGAATATAATTATTGCACAAAAAATTAGAATGCTTCCACGCCTCAATCACAACAAAACGTTCATTCTCTGGAGTTTCATCGGGCAGAACAGGAACATCTTCCTTGATGAACTTTTGCAGACATAAAGTAATCAAGTAGAAGAACATCTTTTGCTGTCACCGCTTGAAATCAAGCCTGAAATTTTTTTCGAGTTTTTTCGCCGGTGCCAATGCCGGTGTTGTTCGGGTAGTCGATGCATTGGTAGTCACCATAGGAACAGTCTGGTTCCCGTTGTCATTCGTCATTTCTATAAAAGAATGACACAAACAAACGTTAAAATCACTTAGTTTAATCTCCAATAAAGTAGAAAACCACCAAGGTTTTACTCTCCAGAACTGTGAGTAACACACAAATATAGAAATAAAATAAATTCCTTAAGCTTGTTATTATACTGTATTTGTAAAATTAATTCTGGAGAAAATAAAACAACATATAAACAGAAATGTAAATGAAACAAAAGTTAATCCGAGCCCATTGAATTCACAGTGTTTCCTTAAGGAATTTAATCTCTTCCTAATACCCAAGGTTATGGATTATTTCCTCCCATGATAGAACGAATTACACACTGGTGTAGTGGTACTTCAAACTCCAGTGTTTCAGCGAACACAAAGTTCGGTAGCAAAATCACACTTACTGTTGCTTTCTTTGAAGTTAAAAGTATGCAGAAGAAAGGAGGAAAACTCAGAAATTCGTATAGATAATCTGAGAGAATGGACTTGTATTTATAGCCAATGTTGGGCTGAAATCTGAAGAGGTGCAACTCTTCAGAATGGATGTTTATGCAAAACGGCCATAGCATAAATGACCATTTACTCAATATTAAACCGGGAGAATTGAAGACGGTGGTTAATTTTCAGTTACAAAACTGAAAAACGGAAAACTAATAACAAAATTGAATTTAATATTAATATTATTGAATACGATTAATATTCTTGTTATTAAAACGGATATTTAATAACATTTTTGTTAATCTTTACTATTAGCCGAAGCCGAGCGAAGCGAATGAGACGAGGCGAGCTTGCTTTCTTCTCAACTCTTTAAGACCTAGAAGAAGAGCAATTGTTTATATACCCATAAAAAATCTCTTCCTCTTCCAATATGGGACAATATCCCTTCATCAAAGAGGGAATCTCAAATGAAACTAAAATATTTCATTTTCTCTTCATTTCTCATTCACCCTCTTTTAAGCATTAATATACTTAAAAAAACCCAACAATATCCACCCTGAAAATCTTAACTATAACTCTGTGTTTGGTATGACCTATGGAGGTTGTTTCACGGAAAAAGTTTTATTCAAAAAATGTGTTTTCACGAAAATTACTTTCGACAAAAATATGTTTCGATGTTTGATTGGTGAGTGTAACTGTAATGAAGTAAGTAATATGAAGTTAAAAGTTAATATAGTTTTCAAGAAAAATATTTTCTAATAACCAAGCACCCAAATTAAATTAACTCCCAAAGTATTTTTTTTTTTTTATAGAAAATGTGATACTTAAGTACACGAACGTAAACAAATATTGAACAGAACGGTTAGCTCATTGACTGAACAATAGTATTGCAGGAAATATGCACAAGGTTGTATACTAAATAAGGCAAGTTTGTTGATGGAGACTTAGATTACAAGGAAAAATTTGGACAAATATTACTAAATAAGGAATGTTCTACTCACGTTTTAAAGAAATCAAAGAGGCGATCATGAAAGGCAAGGAAGTAGCATTTCTTAATTAATCCAGCCACCAAATGATAAATAAAAGAAATTAACAAAAGAAACAACGAAAGAACGCAATTAATTCTTTAGATCAAGTATTGTAAAATGAGCCGCGACGAGAAGAAAATTGTCCTTTTCCTCGCCTAAAGAATGAACTCCGCATTAATTAAAGAGTCACGGATTTATTATACATTTTTTTACATAATGTACTTTAACTTATTACTCCATAACATAATGCTTGCTTTATCTACATTCTAAGAAGTAGCTAATTACACTTATTATAAACTTTCAGTGACTTGATATCAATAATGTAAATACTATTTTACATTTATTAGTGTTCTAAGTTAATTAATTTAAGACTTAAATAAATGTATATATCTTCTAAAATTAGTTATGGAAGGTCACACTACTTTATTTTCAATGTTAATTATCCGACTCACCATTAGGAGCTATCTCTTATTATAGGTAAATTCAATCGGATAGTGTAAAAAATTTAAACCAAATCATAAATGTCGTGACATAAAACAACAAACAAAACATCAAACTTTATTAACATAAATCTTGAGTGATCAACCATACAAAGTTGATCAACACAAAACTCTTGCCATCACATGAAATCGATATTGAAACAACACAATAACATCTAAAGTGAAAGGGGTAGTCCGTACGATCATGAATTGATTAAGCGGCGCAGTTTGGAGAATTAAGATTGCATTTTGAGGGAAGATCCATGGCAAGAGTTGCATTAATCTTGAAAGTAGATATCATTGGACTGTTTTTGAAAGTGCAAAGGCAAGGCAAATCTGCTTTGCCTAAAGCAGCGCAGCATTTTTCAGATGGTGGCAATGGTTTAGGACCAGATACTGCTGGCTTACACGACATTAGATCACCAATGCTTAAACCACACAATGAATCTCCTGCCGCCGCCATTTCAATTCCAACCATCACAAGTACTGCCACAAAAATTAAAAGCTTTTGCTTTGCCTCCATTATCTCTCAAGTGCTATATATATAATGAAGTTTTTGAACTTTTTTACTATCTTTGTTTTGTGGATGGATGTTTTAAGGAATGTGGTTACGGGCTTATATAGAGGATGAAGACATTGGCTTTAGGCTGCATTAGCTAGCTAGTTGATGACTATTTTCTTTTTGTTAATGACATTTCACATGCAGTTCCAAATGGAAACATGATATGTCCAATGAAAATATAATGATCTTTTAAGTACATGAAAATTTATAAGAGCAAACTTTCGTCGGTTAACACATCCACCGTTACATTCTGATGGTTGATAATATAATTAAGCAAATAAAAGTAAGTATATAACAATTTAAATTTTTAAATAAAATGATTATATATAGGGATTGGATCTATATGGGAGGGAGTGAGTTATGTGAACACATGCTCTCCGTCCTAAACTATATATAGCACTTGTATTTTTCTGATTTTGCTCTTAAATAGGCATGTGTGAACTCATTGCTCAAGTGAGCACTTTGGCTTAAGAGTCAATGAGAGCACCTTTGCCCCTAAGGTAATGGGTTCAATCCATGCTTGCTTACTTAGACTTTTTAATAAAAAATGCTTCTATTTCTTTATTGTTGCTTGTTTTTTTATTGGTTACTCGGCGTAAGATCACTGATAATAATAGTTTGTAAGTATTTGTTGAAAAAAGATAACTTCATAATTGAAATGCTAATCTCTCAAAAAACCTTACATTTGTCAACAAATGAAGTACCAAAAAAGATAATAAAATTAATCTTGAACTTTCACTATAATTAAAAAAACTAATAATGCAAACCATATATCTACAGGGAAGTAGAAGTATATAAAAAATCTACGTAATAGGATGGATGAAGACTTTTTAATGACTTTTGGCATGCTATATACACAACGTAAGATATTTAAAATTGTAAGTAATGATACTATTATTGATAATTTTCAAAGTATTTGAACAGTCGCCGAGGACATAAATAATGGTAATAATATTAATTAAAGTTTGCTCGTCAACTTGAGTCGTTGTAATAAAATTTATTATATTGTCAAATCATATATTTATCTAAAGATACTGGTGCACTCACACTATTAAAATGCTGAATACGCCTCTGATTATGTATGTAATTCAACATGATATCAGAGCAAATAGAGATCCTAAGTTCGAATCTTACCGCCACCCATCTAAGTTATCGTCTAAAAATAATTAGAACATTTTTGTGTTGATTTTATCCAGCCTCCTACCCCATTGACGAATGTTATGCTGATTAAAGATAATAATTTGATTAAGGAATATTTTTAAAAGAATCTGGACACCGACTAACAACAAATATTAAGGTGTTGATTAGTGACAAATCTCGTTACTCGTGAGGAAAGGTTGGCAAAGTTGGCTTCACATATCACGGACTTCCTTTCCTAATTGTATAATTACAAGTACTAAACTCTTTTTAAGACAAAAGAAAAAAACAAATAAATCCAGCTTTTATATTGCTTTTAGCCTGTCTTATCAAAATTTTAATGTCACGAGCAAAGATTTCTGATAGACACGTTACCTTTGTTCTTCCCCTTGTAGCATTGAAGTACTATGGATCAACCAGAAAAACCAGATATTGATGCGCCCATGGTGTTAAATAGTGCTCTTTCCGTTCCATTTTATTTGGCATAATTTAAAGTATGAAGGTTAAAGTATTTAATTTTCGATATAAACTTGTACACTCTAATTCTTTTGGAAATAAAAATTTTTATATTTGAAAATTACTTAAAAAGTACTATAAGGAACAATAGTTAACAATTCAAAATATTTAAAAAATATGAAAAATTAATGTTAGATAAAACGTATTCGACTTTCTAAATAAATTGTTATTTATTTTCTCTTTTCATTTGCCATTTGTTGATAATTTGAGAGTTGTGAAATTAAACTGTTTGTGAATGCACTTAAACATGGTAGAGTTCAAAAAAAGAAAAAAGAAGAAGAAGAATTAATCCAAATAGCCGTTTATCTAACCACTTAAACTATAAATAGTCGGTGAAGGTATAATATATAATTTATATATTATATATATAATTATGTATAATCAATGTATAAATTAATTGTATGACTAAAAAAGTAAATAATAAATATAACCGACTATTAGTGTAAGGTTCCCAAAGAGTGAAGTAGAGCTATCAAGATGGGCCCAATCCAGCCCCAGCCTTCATGGACTTTAGAATTTAATAGCCCATCTCAACCCATCATTTGAATGACCTTAAAACGGTAACTCAGCCCGGCAGCCAAGTGGCCCATGAGCTAGCCCTTCTTTTTTGGGAGAATGATACAGTTACCCATAAAAATAAAATTATTTATCCTTGCTTACTTATTTATTTTTCTATCTATCAAATTAATTATATTTTTTACCCATAATAATTTTTGTGGGGAATTTTCTCTTCTTTTTTTATTTCTATGCTTCTTTTCTTTTTTCCTTTTTTTTCTCCTTTTCTTTTTTCTCGTTTTCTTATTATTTTTTCTTTTCTAATTTCATATAACTTATTTTTTTCTTCATAATTTAATTTCATTTACTATTTTTACTATTTTTTATTATTCTCTTTTTAATACAATAAGAAAAAAATAATTGATATAGTAAATATAAGTTCACCCTTTTAAAAAAAAATATAACTAGTATAATATACCTTTTATTTTTTCCTCATTTTTTAATTTCAATTATTAAAGTGAAATAATAGTAGTTGTCACTTGATCTAATTCATTGAATATCATACTGACTGCTGCTGAGCACCATAAATTACATAATTAGATTCTAAGAATCAACAAGTGTTTGCCATGCAAACCTTGATATCCTTCCTTATAAATATAAGTACACACTCTACCATTAACAGTAACACGACCAATTATGGAGCAAGAAAGTATAATCTACTGCCACCAAATCTGCATATGTACAAATTAGAATAGAAATGATAATAAAATATTGAAAAATACAATGTTAGTAGAAGTAGCAAAAAAGACTTCTAGTACCATATGATACAAATATGGTATACATTATACCAACAGAGTATATGACTGCTCTAGAATATTGTTACAACTATCTGCGACTATACTACTGTACTAAAACATTATAGGATGCAATAAAAGTAAGAGAAAATTACATGCTAGCATTGCAAGCTAAATATTCGCAAAGCAACTTGGTCATTCCGTATTCTAACAGAGTATATAGTTGTATGGGGCCGTTCCAACAATTGCCTATAACTATAAAAACTATTACATAATACACATAATCTATGTCAATCGGCACAAAAAAATTCCCGCACTTCAAATCATGTTCATATAAATAATTTCATAATAGTAATCACTTAAAAATGCAGCTAAAACAACAAAAAAAGTTCAAACTACCATATGATACCAATATGATATATAACTATACCAACATGATATACAACTTTACTGGTTAATTTCCGACTACTGTATGACTATACTATTACATAACACACATGCACACATGCATAAAGATAAAAATAAAAAAGTAGTGTACCACATATTAATTTAATAAAGTATTTGAAGATATTGTATTATATTACTATTATTAAAAGAAAATCAAATAGTGTACCAATTAAATGCAGCTAATACAATCAAAAAATTATTCAACTTGCATATGATACCAATATAGTATATAACTATACTAATAGGGTACAAAGTTTTACAGGGTCATTCCAACAACTGCATATAACTATAAAAACTATTACATAATACACAAAATCTATGTCCATAGGTACAAGAAAATCCAACACAGCAAAACATGATCATACAGATCATTTCAGAATAGAATTCACTTAAAAATGCAGTTAAAACAACCAAAAAATATTTCAACTACCATGTGATACCAATATGACATATAATTATACCAATAGGGTATACAATTCTACTAATTAATTTCAGGCAACAATATATGACTATACTACTATTTCATAATACACATGCATAAAGAGAAAAATCAAAAAATAGTGTACTACATATTAATATAAGAATGTATTTCAAGATATTATACTTATAATACTATTATATAAAACACATGTATTATACTTATAATACTATTATATAAAACAAACGTATAAATAAAAAATCAAAATGATTACATAATACATATGCATAAAGAAAATTTAAAATATTCAAGATATTGTACTATTCTACTATTACTAAAGAAAAATCAGTGTAGCAACTAAATGTAGCTAATACAACAAAAAGATATTTCAACTAACATATGATACTATTATAGTACAAGCTATACCAACAGGGTATACAATTGTATGCAAAGAGTTTTTTTTTTTTTAAAATTTAATTATTAAATTAAAATAATATCAGTTGTCACATAAAGAGCTTATGCAATGAATAATACCTCAATGAAATTCCATTAATGTTAATAAATATTATTAATGTTAATAGATGTTATTATTTATTTATTAATATATGTTTATAGAGTCTAAGTACATATCATAGACGGAAATATAGTCAAAAGTAATGTGATTCAAGTCATAAAAAAAAAAGAAGGGTAATAGATTTGCATTTTCCACATGCCCCTCACGTGGAAGTAAAGCAAATTAAAGGGAAAATAGGCAACTAAATAGTCCGATAATAAGCTTGTGCCGTATAGGTAAGAATTATAATTAATTTTCAAGTGGGTAACACCGGGTAATTATTTTGGCCTTAATAAGCACTATGCGTTATTTCCTTTCCTTTTTTGTATGTGAATTTTATTGAGAAAATGACATTGTATAGTCGCTCTTTAAGTAATTGTTGAATATATATATATATTCTGCCAGGCGAAGTGAGAAAGAAAATTTGGTGAGAAGTTTATTTCTCGATGAGAAGTACTTTGAATGCGCGTTTAGTCGTTACAACCTTCCACGGAGTGCAACTTTCTCGATCGTCAAAAGCACAAGGAAGTTACACCCATTTAATTTCATCTATGCTCAACAATTCTATAATGCAATTAAAACCCTTCACTCTATATTAGTAATTGTTTTGGAACAATTAAGCTGTAAAATTTATTATTTTATTGTTCAAATGCACATTTGCAAATTGGAAAAAGGACTAGTATTAATTCAAGTAATATAATTGTATGGGTTAAAATCTGATCAAAAGAATTCTACTTAAGAAAGAACGAACATGAGTCAATCAAGTCTAAGTCACATACAAAAAGTAATATACCGGCGAGTGGTTCAGCTACGGCAAGGTCAAGCACTCTGATCGGCGCGAACAACTAGTTCAACACCTAGACATTTTGGAGGACTATTCTACGGGATACTCTAAGAATTTGGGGACTCCGGTTAAGGACCACTGGGTAAGGAAAGTGTTTTGTATAAATATCAGGAGAGAGAATAACAGGG
>ML419791.1:164222-189416 GCA_005239525.1 Nicotiana knightiana | reverse complement strand
GGGGGGGGGGGGGGGGGGGCTAATTCTAAAACACAGACACACACATCTCTCTTAGGGGAAAGAGGTTCCATCACCTCAGGCTCTTCGCCAAAAGGGAGAAAAATCGTAGGATCCTTGTATTTGTCTATGGTTAAACTTTATCAAATGAATGGAGATCTACCTTGCCCAAGATTGAGTGAATCTTTTTCTTTATTTACTTTTTTTTATCATTTGATGATATTCAAGTCACCGTCTTTTTCTTATATTATGGAATTCAATCGAAACTATAACCGATTTTTATGTTCAACTATGCTTATTTATTCCTGTTTTTGATCTCAGATCTAGAATTAATTATCTTTAGCTAGGATTTGCCCTCAATCTCCTTACTTAATTAGTTTAACAAAAAGGTTCAAAACTTTTTCGTCAAACAATTTGGCACCGTATGTGGGGAATTTCTAGCCAAAGTTTTAGTTTCCTCTAGATCTAAATTCAGTTTTATTTCCACTTCCCGTTCGTTGTAGACTCATACTTTCATTACAAACGCAAATTTGAGAAATTTGTAGGCAAGCTCTTGAAATAGCCAGACCAATCAAGATTAGATCTTTGCATGAAATCAAAATTATGTTTGATTCTACGTTTTGCTGTAGTAATGGTTTTGGTACATTGTGAGTGTAAATTGTTAGAATAGGATTATGTCCATTACGCGTTGAGCACATCCAAAATACTATTGCCATATTAACACTAGATACTACTCTCTCTCTCTCTCTCTCACTCTCTCTCTCACTCCTAGAAAAGAATGATAGCCTGTTGTGTAATTCTTTGAAATGATAAACTTGTCCTGACTGTATGCTTATGGTATGTCTTATGTTTCCGTTATCTTTGTGCACCTGGGACTGGATCGGACTGGGACTCGAACTCGAGGTCCCAATGGGTGAAGTAAGTTGTTAGTCCGTAAGATGCCCAGATTCTACTAACGACGAAGTTGAGCACGAGGCTGAGATCAGGTCTAAATCTAGCACTCGAGTATGGAGAAAAATGAGTCGTTCTACGGCGTGACTCTCAGTTCGTTGACAATCAAGTCGCAGGGACTTCCTAAATCAAGGAACGAAGTCTGCAAAAATACCAGTCCAAAGATCTATAAGATGTCACCCGAGTTCGTGAATGTCAGCTCGACCAAACCCCTCGAGCACAGAGCGCCGAAGCAGGTGACAATGCCAAACTGGTAGCAGCCACAAAGCATAGGTAGAGAAGGGAACGTGGTCACATCCCTCCACTCGTCAACCAATCAAGTCGAGGTAACAAACTATTTCGTTTGGTTTTAACTTGCTATTTTTTATACTGGGATAGAAATAGGAGCATTCTCCCAGATACGCGAACATAGAACAACCGTTGTCACAAAAAAAATATAAAGAAGAGGTCGAGGTCTGAATTCTTCAAAAAATGGCACATCAAGAAAATGTTCTCCATGCCATATCATCCTGCATGCAACAGTCAAGCGAAATCCCTCAATAAATCGATACTTAACATCATAAAGAAAAAGTCTGTATAGTCTGGGACTGGGTCGCCATCCCGGAAAACATGTGAATCTCTCCAACATATGCAGGCAGAGTATAAGTGCGTGAAGCTCACCCACGTTCTCGCCAAAGCGACGCTGCGTCGATACAACAAGTTAAATTCGACCTCGTTCGAATTCACATCAATGTGGCCCCTGGACGTCATCAATCAAAAGAGTTGACTTCGACCTCGCTCGAGTTAAAAACAAGTTAAATTCGACCTTGCTCGAATTAACTGCAGATTACATTCGACCTCGTTTGAATTCACGCTCATGTGTCCCCCGACCATCATCAATTGAAAGAGTTGATTTTGACCTCGCTCGAGTTGACAACAAGTTAAATTCGACCTCGATCGAATTAACTGCGGATTATATTCGACCTCGTTCGAATTCACTCCCATGTGTTCCCTGGCCGTCATCAATTAAAAGAGTTGACTTCGACCTCGCTCGAGTTGACAGCAAGTTAAATTCGACCTCGCTCGAATTAATTGCTGATTATATTCGAACTCGTTAGACTTTACGCCCATGTGTCCCCTAGCCATCATCAAGTAAAAAAGTTAAATTCGACCTCGCTCGAGTTAACAATAAGTTATCTTCGACCTCGCTTGAGTTAACAATAAGTTAAATTCGACCTCGCTCGAATTAACTGCGAATTACATTCGACCTCGTTCGAATTCATGCCCATGTGGCCCCCCGGCCATCATCAAGTAAAAGAGTTAACTTCGACCTCACTCGAGGTAACAATAAGTTAAATTTGACCTCGCTTGAATTAACTGCGAATTACATTCGACCTCGTTTGAATTCACGCCCATGTGGCCCCAGGCCATCATCAAGTAAAAGATTTAACTTCGACCTCGCTCAAGTTAACAATAAGTTAAATTTGACCTCGTTCGAATTAACTGCGGATTATATTCGTCCTCGTTCAAATTCACGCCCATGTGTCCCACGGCCACCATCAAGTTAAAGAGTTAAGTTTGACCTCGCTCGAGTTAACAATAAGTTAAAATCGACCTCGCTAGAATTAACTGCAGATTATATTCGACCTCGTTCGAATTCACACCCATGTGGCCCCCGGATATCATCAATTAAAAGATTTAAATTCGACCTCGCTCGAGTTAATAATAAGTCAAAATCGACTTCACTCGAATTAACTACGGGTTATATTCGACCTTGTTGAATTCACGCCCATACGGCCCCCGACCATCGTCAAACAAAGTCCGAACCAACCTCGCTCGAACAAACTCACATTCAACCAACTGAAAGTCGGGGACTTTCGCAAAAAATTCCAAAAAAAGAGAGAAAGGCCAAAGACGTACAAAAAAGGAAAAAACACTTGTTCCATTCCAAGGAAAATAAACATCTTACAAAGGTCCAAAAGGGCGCCCCCACAAAAAGAAAAAGACAAAGAGAAGAACACAAAAAAAACTAAGTACAAAAGGAAAAATTAAGTACAAAGGTTTCATGCTGCATTATCTCCACCTGCGCAGTCACCACTCTCCCCGCTCAGTCTGGTGGGTTCACCTCCACTATCACCCTCTCCATCAGCATATTCATCATCAAAAGTAAGCCCGTTTTTGGCCTCGTCATCTTCACCGGCCTCCGGTGTTGCAGGGTTATAGCCGCAGGCAAGCGGGGACTCACGTGCTTTAGCACGAACATCTTCGAAAGCGGCTTTAGGAACATTCCCGGCCGTCAGCAAACCCTTATATATATCCCGTTGAGCCTCAGCATGGATCCGTATCTCGTACAAATAGCGAGGAACGTCAACAGAGGCAGACACATGAGAAGGAGTCTGAGCCAATAACCGTGCCATTTCAGTCTTGAGAGCAATAACTTGATCGCCCAGGTTCGAGACATCTCTCTCAAACCCAGCAATTCGCTCATCGAGCCGCGCCTCCCATAGTGCGGTCGTTTCCATCTCAGTTGCTCGTTCAGACCTAAGGACGCGGATAGAATCCTCCAACGCCTCTGCCCTCGCGAAGGACGCTTCTCAAGCTCCTTCAGTCCCCTTCACTTCAGTCACCTTCCCTTCCAACTCAGTCACCTTTTCTGCCAACTCGACACTCAGACCGGCGACTCTAATGGCACTTTGTTCAAGCTCTGCTCGCAGGGCCACCACCTTCGCCTGAAGATCGACACATTTAACCACGAACCTCTTGCCCACCTCGAGCTCTTCTTCCTTGGACCTAAGCAACCCCTCGAGTTTGCTGCATCTGTAACTGGACTGCATTAGGTCCTCATCCTTCCGATCCAACTCCTCCCTAAGGGATTGGAGATTGCCGCCTGCTCTGAGACGCACATGCATCTCGCGACACTTATCACAATACCGGCGGTACTTCGAAACCATTTCTTGAAAAACGACAATCCATTTTTCCTCTCTTAGTCTCCAAGATAAAAGTCTAAATAAAGAAAAGTGAAGAAAAAGAAAGGGTCAGAAATCAGCAAAAGCGGAAGGCGCAAAATGGAGAAAACAATAAAGAACTCACCCTCAAAGCCATCCCGGCTACACCCCGTGACATGTCGGTATCAGTGAGATCCTGAAGGGCCCTGTTTTCGGCAGCGCAGCAAAGAGGGGCGAAGTAGGGCACCAGGCTCACCGTATCCTCCAACAAATCACAATCCGAAGGAATTTCGATCAAGCGAGAAGCATCATCCATTATCATCTAGACCCAGGTAAACCCCTGATCAAACATTCTTATTCCCTCAGGATCAATATCAGAGACGGATTCATAGTCGTCTATAACCACTCCCTTCTCCCTTTCACTGGCCGAAGAGGGAGCATTGGCCCGCTGCAAAGTCGATGGACCCCTCGGAATGACCGCAACAGCCTATGAACTCTGCCTTCCTTCCAAGGAAGCCGCCTCCATGCCCGAGAAGGGCACCACCTCCATGCCCGAGAAGGGCACGGTCTCCAAGCCCAAACCTGTACCACCGCCCGGTTCGGACACAGTTAACACGGGATCACCTCTCGAAGGCCTCTCGTTCCCAGTCACCCGATCAGCCACTATCCTCCGCCTCTTTAATGGACCTTCTTCGTCTTCGCCCTGTGATGACTCGTCCACCAAATAAAGAACTGCGGAAATCGGAACCTCCGCTAGGGTAGCAGCATCCTGGTGGCCGAGTCCACACGAGGCCGTAGTTTGTGAAGTAGCGGCGGCCTGAGCACTCTCACTTACAACCACAATTGGTACAGGTCCGATCGAGGCATTCGACTGAAGGAAAGCTGGAATGGGAGCCCTAGTCCTCCTCGAGGCCCTCCAACCTACCAACAAAAGAAGATTAAACCAAAAAGGAAATAGGATGGAATAAATAATGGAACTAAGGGCAAAGTTGCTAAGGGAAAGACGAAATGACTCACCGGCAGAAGGTCTACGCCTGTACCTCTCATGGAACAACGACCACTCGCGAATCCCCACCGTGTGAGGAAAGATCTAGCTCATCCAGTCGCGGATGTCAGCAACTAAAGAAGGGGAGACCTTCTTGGCTGCAAAAGAATAAGAGGAAAGGAAGAAAGAATGATCAGATCACCAAAAAGGAACAACGAACAACTATTTGGGTGAAAAACTTACGAGTGTAGTTCCATTCCTCGGGGAACCCACTAGGATTCGACACCACATGTTCCGTCCTTACAAATAGTAAGTTGGCCCAAAAGCGGTGATTAGTCTTATCGTCCATCTTCACCACCATGCCCTTGGTCCCACAATGACGAAGTTGTACCCTTGTGAAAACTTAGTACGAAGAGGTGAAGCAGGAGACGGAGAGAAATTCCCCGGTCGGCCAGTTCCACGTACTTGATAAGCATAAGGAAGAGCTTATATATATATGGGGAGAGTTGAGCCGGGGTACACACCATAATAGCGGCAAAAGTCCTTCGCCAAGGAAGGAAGGGAAGTGTGTAGCCGATGACAAACGGGTACGCATAAAACACGCAATACCCTGGGCGATGTATCTGCATGACATCGTTACCAGCGGGAATGAGTTCAACATGGTCAGGAATCCTCCATTTAACCTTAAGTGCAGCAAGCGCCTCAACATCCATTTCGAAAACGACGGGCTCAGGATCGTTGTCAGGAAAGTTCTCGAAATCAGTCCTGGCCTTCCCCGAACGTGGAACTATCTCATCCACAGTGGGGAAATTCTCATCTTCCTCAATGGCTATCCATTCTTGTCACGACCCAAAAATCACTAGTCGTGATAGCACCTAAGTCGATCCACTAGGTAAGCCAACTAACAAAAAATACAATCCAAAAGAGATCATAGGAAAATAGTAAAGAATTAGCTGAACATTTACAAATTTATCCAAGACCTAGTAGTACGAATCACGAGCTTCTAAGATTTGGAGTTTCAAAACTGATACAAATAAATACACGTTCTGCTTGAAGGTTACATAAACAGATTAGAAATAACCTAAGCTACCATGGACAAGTGGAAACTATATCCAAAAGCACGAACATCTTCCGAATCAGCATCCGACGTCACCAGCAGCTCCGCTCCAAAATCTACACGCAATGTGCAGAAGTGCAGTATCAGTACAACCGACCCTATGTACTGGTAAGTATTTTGTCTAACCTCATCAAAATAATGACAAGGCTTTTAGTTGAAAGATGCTATTTGTTATAACCTGTACATTAGATTAATAATATAGGCAGTTCAAAACATGATAGAAAAAAGTACTGTATACAACTCTGTGAGACAATAAACAATTACTAGCAGGAAATGTAGTAGAAGATTTACAATCTTTCCTGGTATAAGAAGTGTATCCAAGATATCAAGTCAAATGGCACGGTAACACCCCTCGTGCTTATATCTCATCCTCACTATATATAAATAAATCTATGTATCAAATCAATTAGCACGAAAACACCCTTGGTGCGTTCAACTCATCCTTCCAAATGTACGTATAACAGAACTAACCATTTGACAGAAACACGATAGCATGAATTACAAAGTAGGAAATACGCAAGTAACAACAATGGAAAAGGATATACATGTGGGCAACAATAAAGAACTAAATGGAAAGCACGTGAGTAATAACAACAATTGGAAAGTAAGGGATATCAATGTCAATTAACTAGCATATTGGAGGCCTAAGTACAAATATGACCAATAAGAAGGAAACACATGATCTTTACAAGTTAACAAGCAAGGGCGTGAATGACTAGCTTGACGGAATGGTTAAACTAGAGTGTGACGGAATACGTATGACATGAGTATAATTTTAAAAGCAGGAAATAGGCATGGCATAGGCATGTTAAGCAAGTAAAATACATGGACAATGCAACAACAATTGAGATAGAGGTCAAGTACGGGACAATAACAACATATCACACAAAATATATAATTTCGGGAATAACAGCTCAAGGTAAAGAAGGAAATGTATACACGGAAAACAGATATCACATTATAATGCATGTCCCTCATCCTCACATGCAAGGAAACACCCTTCGTGCCATGAACTCCCAATATTAAAAGCATAACAATATAAATAAAATGGCATGACATCACCCTTCGTGCTTTTACTCTCACATAATATGGCACGATATCACCCTTCGTGCTTTACACTCTTCACTCACATGATAATGTATATAAAATGGCACGGCATTACCCTTCGTGCTTTATACTCTTCCTCACATGATACTGAATATAAAATGGCACGACATCACCCTTCGTGCTTTACACTCTTCCTCACATGATAATGAATATAAAATGGAACGGTATCACCCTTCGTGCTTTACACTCTTCCTCTCATGATAATGAATATAAAATGGCATGGCATCACCCTTCATGATTTACACTCTTCCTCACATGATAATGAATATTGATCACACCCAACTATGCCTTATAAAATGACAAAGCGGTCGCTGCAAATATATTCTGGTTATCAAGTCCAGAGTCGAATCCCACAGGGAATTAACCTATCAATCACAGCTATCAGACTCACCAAATTTCGCGTAATCAAATTTCCAAGATATTTAGATAACAGACTGGTCTTACCTTTACTTAGATAGGGGTAGCGGTACCATGCTCTTCCGTGCTCGTAGGTTGACTCACCTATGCATCCCGACTAAGTTGTTTTCTAACTAACTATTACTTAATGAGAATGCAATAAATAAGAACTAACTACGAATGTGTTGTAAACAATAATTGGAATGATCTAAGGTTATAGTTTCCCCCATTGTCGGAATCCTTTCCGCTATGTTTGATATAAATTTGACTAAGTCTTTCTCTATCGATCATGACCACTCAGACTGTCGTAACTCTCTCCCGAGTAATTACAACAATATACTAGACATATTTGTATTGGTAAAAATGAGCTTCACACATGTAATACTTATGATGACTCTGCAATCTATGTGGAGCAATGACAATATGTCAACTGGACGAGACTTTATGAAGAGGTACAAGATAAAGAGGAACGGAACAGCATACCCACAGGTTAATCAGATACGGGAATCTCAACCTAATTGAAAAGGTGAAGAGACACGGTCAGAATGAATCAAGACGGAATAAGGGCAGATTCGGGGATCTTCAATTAATGAGCCAAAACATTACATAATCTTCACGCAACAGTTACGATTAATCATTGTAACGTTACATTAATGCCATTATTAGCCATTAATGCTCAATCACTGAAAAGAGTAGACGTTATATTAAGAAATTTCCTATAAAAGGGAGTAAAATATAACTTGTAAGGATGTCGCGCCCCCTCTTTCCTCCCCTTTCGGATCGGTCAGGGTATTCGACATTATTGGGACAACTCGTTTTATTTTGGGAAAGGGATAAGGAATTGAAGCGTCGCCACCTAACGAGTTAAGGTGCGTTAGGGAACCTACTAAAGGTTATTTACAAACACATATTAGATAACCAGAGATAGGGTAAAGGCTTGAAATTACTTCAAGGGGAAGGTGTTAGGCACCCCTTGAAGTCCACAACTGTGGTTCCCGGCCCAAACAAACTTTGTGAACAGATAGCATATAAGCAATAAACACATAGATGAAGGTTTTGAGAAGATTTGTAGTCCAAGCACACACATATGTGCTTAAGTTTAAAAGATTTAAAGTCTAAGCACATATAAAAAATTCTGGAGGTTTTACAATCTAAGCACACATGTGTAAGGGATAGTGGGGGTCCTAGGTTGTTTATCCTATAGGATCACATCAGTATAATGACCGCTAATCACCCCTCAGAATAGGGGATACACGTGGCATTAGCACACCAGATATCATATCCATGTTTACGGGTGGGTATTAAGCGAGTTTATTTAACGACCTCTAGGCGTGCTGTTACCCGTCCCTTCTTAATGGACCTGGAGGAGATTAGGACCTCTACCTATAGGCAGCTCTAGACAGACCCCTAAGGTTTAAAAGGAGAAAATACTAGGCTACATGCAAGAACAAATAGGACTTTAGCAGATAAAAACAGGAAAGAAGCAATTAAGAGGCTTAGGTTTACCTCCACAAATATTGCATGTAAACAACACGTCTCAAACACAAACAAGGGCAGTATTATTAGGCAGGATCCTAAAACATGATGTCTAAGTGACTATCAAGACATAAAAGATATGCAGTTTCAATTTTATAAACCCAGAAGCAGGGGCCCTAATCAGTTTGCCTACTGATTTTAAGCCTGTTAACCATTAGGCAGTAAACACAAAAAAGGGAACAATTTTCCAGTTTTAAAAAAAAGGTTGGTTACCTAAGGCTTGCCTAGGCGTGGGGGAATGCACAATAATTACCAGAATTATTGAAAAATAGTTTAGAAGTTATTTTACATAAAGCATGTTGTTCTAAGTGTTGCAAAAACACATGGGTTATTACCAGTTTATCATACACTGGATAATCATATGTGAGACTGCCTTATGTCCCTTTTTCATGCATAAATAGTTTATCTAGGTGTGACTTAGTGAGATTCTAAAACAGAGTATCTAGTATGAACATGATAAGATGCAGAATGATTTATATGCAAAATTTCTAAAAAAATGATTTCTAGATGCACAGAAAGTTACAACATGATTTCAGAATATGCAGTAGCAACAATTTTCATGTTAATGTTGTTATTTAGCCTAGAAGTAGGATTTCTAAGTGATGAAAATAATGTCAAATGAGATGCTCAAAACAGGAAACCTAAGAACATGATATCTAATGCATGACATGCTTAGAATGTATTGGCCCTAAACATGGATTCTAATGCACACATAGGAAATATAAACCTAAGGCATGGTTTCTACCCCCATGGATATTGACAACATGCATAGCTACCCTCCCCTTTTCACTATCCATCCCTAATATTACTTTACAACAATTATTACAAACCAATATTGAATGAATCATATAAATAGATAAGAGAAAATAAGAAGTTACACTATAAGGAGCCTGAAAACTGGCTCAAATTCTCAGAACCACTAATGCCCAAATGTTTCATGACCTTTATCATATTCGGGTGTGTCAGAGTTCCCTAAGGACCTCAAGGGATCCCGAGCAGTGCTCACACCCAGATTTCACAACCATAATTGAGTAAGTGCAGTGTGGAATTTTCAACTATAATGCATCAGAGTTCAAAGGGATCTCATAGGGATCCCTAAGCAATCAAACATTAGAGGGGCAAAACTTAAGGACCTAGGAGTAGAGTGAGAGTGCTTGACATAGTTTTGAAAAGGTTTTAGTAAGGAAACAATGTTAAAAGGGACTTGCTTGAAACAGTTTTGTGAAATAAGAGAGGGAGTCATTCAGTAAAACAACTTTTGAAAAGAGAGGGAGTTATATAATTAAACAACAGCAGATCAAACATAGAACCAAAATCAAACTCAACAATACTTAAAGAACACAGAACCAAAACAAGAAGAACAAACCTACACATAGGGGTGATGGGGATTGGGGACACATAGATCACATGTAGTGCACACATAGTTACATGAGCATGAAAATTCTTATAGGGGTTTAGGGAACCAGAGGATTAGCTAATGGTATCATCATATCATGAATATCAGAACCAACACAGGATCAAACAACTTAGGATAGCCAACTACTTTGCACAAAAGGTTCATGATAGAAATCAGGGAAAACATAAGTAAGGCAGAGTCACATTGAGGTATACTACAAAAAGGGGGTTCATGAGCAGGCTGGTCCTAAGGGGGTTGGACATATTCAGAAGCACACTAATAAAACAGTAAAGTAGACATATTAGTTACAGGTTGAACAACAAAACCACAGATAGAAGAATATTAGAAACATGATAAACTGAATCAGTAAAAGAAGCATATTGGTTTGGGACTTGAATTGAAAATCAGAGCATACCAGTAAAGGGACAGTAAACACAAAGGTGAAGGGACATGAGATCACAATAGTCAGCCTTGGCTTGCAGCCTGCTAACTCAGAATAATAGTAAGTGACACAAAAAGAGAGCAGAAAGCTTTGAGTGTGAGAGATAGAGTTTGAACTAAGTGTGTTCATGTGTGTTGAGTTCAGTGTATGAGTATGTATCCGTGTATTGTGTTGGTGAGTGTGTACATATATATATAGTAGTTTGAAACTAGGTAAAATAAGGTAAGAAACACAACTAGGCAGTAAGTTATAGAGCTCAGAACCAATTAGAGCAACAATCAGTCCAACTACTCCCTTAATTAAGGGAGTCATTTCAAACGGTAAAAGACATGAAACAAGTAAGGAAAGGGATTATGTATGACTAGAGCATAAATAAGGAAATAATTTCAATCAGTGCAAGTAATTAGTCTAGGTACAGAAAGGTCTAATTAAGGAAACAATCAGTAAGAACCAACTAATAATAGTCAATCACATAATAAGGTAAGAAAATGGTTTACATGTTTGGAATCTGTAAAGACATCATCACAGGAAATCAGTAAAAGTTGTTAATCACATTAAATTAGGAATTCAAATAGGAACAATGTTGATTAAGGGGAGAGTTAACACAAAACATTATGAACAAACGGAATAAACACATAGTAGTCAAGAATAAGCAAAAAATCAGAATCCCTAATGGAGACAGTGGTACAAATCACGTAGAATCAGGGATTCAACCAGAAAACAGTAATGACTAGAGGAATTAGTAGAGCAAACGTAATATAAGCGGAAGAAGAAAGAATCAGAAACCCTAATAAACATAATAGGGTATAAATCACAAAATACTCAGATTAATCGAAGCAAATTCATGAGAATCAAACATGCAGACAAGTTGAGAGAACGAACAGTAAAGACGAACTCAGAACCCAAAGATTAAACCGAACAATTAGGGGTTTTCAAAAAAACGAGTTAGGTAAAGGGAGAACCCAAATGAAAATCATTTAAACACAATAAAATTCATAGAATAACACCTTAAGAATCAGAGAAAACCATTTTGAAAAGGAAGCTCAAAAACCCTAGTTATGAAGATGAAGAGATGCTTCGAAAAATAGAAAGTTCTTTTACATAAAATAGTAAAATAACTCGGAATACTCTCAGATCTGTTACAGATCTAAAGAGTAAGAGATGAAATTAGGGTTTTGATAGGAATAACCCAAAGATGGGGAGAGACCGGCTTAGAAACCATAGGTCTAGCAAGAGAATAGATCAATCTTACTCAGAAGGGCCATGGTGGCCTGAGAATGGTGAGCACGGACCCGGGGAGGGTGAATGAACAACCAAATGGTCCCTTGAGTACCTCAGGGATGCAAGAATCAGGCCATGGAGAGGAGCCATAGAGGCCAGGGGTGGTGGTGGAACCACCACTGTTACCGGCGAACCAGAAATGGCGAGGGGATTAGGTTTTGGGCAGAGGGAATATTGAGAGAGAAGGAGAGGGGTGTCGATGGAGAGAATGAAAGTGAAATAAGGCGTTTGGGGGGGGGGGGTCGTTTAGGTTAAATTAGGAAAGGGAAAATCTGGACCGTTGATCAAAACTGATCAACGACCAAGATTAAATCCGCACTGGGCCGGGTAGATTTAGGAATTGGGCTTGGGGTCTGTTGGGTTGATTTAATAAGGTTTGAGGGCTGGTTTATTTAGGCTAGAATTGAAATAAAAGTGGCTCTTTGTTAAATACCCATCTTAAATTAATTAAAATAATTTGTAAAAATAGCTAATAATTATAAAAATAAATTTTATGCATAGAAAATAGTTTTAAAAATATTATTTAGTATTTAAAATATAAATGATTAATTTCTGGTGAAACAATGGTATAAAATTATATGATTGGGCTATAATTGCAAAGTTATTGCAATTATAGCCAAAAGGTGCCAGTTTGGCTAATTATGAAATAATTTGGGCTCAATAGGTCCATAAATACAAATAATAAATCAAGAAATGTTTGTAAGTCATTTGTTATGCAATTTTATAATTATTTATTGGAAATAAAGTACTGGACAAATTAATAAAAACGTATAAAAATTATGGAAAAATACCAATCGATGCTAATGCATGATTTTGAAAACATATATGCATTTTGAAATATTTTAGGAAAAATTGGGTATGAACAAAGGACACGTTCGAACCACTATTGAAATATACTTACTTTTTATGCATCTTTCTGCTTTCTATTTACGAATTTACTTACAATTATTAGCATATTCTTTGATTATCATAAACCCGTATTCTTCTTAAAATAGCTTTGGCAGAGAATCTAATTCTTTGGTTAAAGAAATTGGTTTCGTTACCGGGAATCTGATAATCTCTGTTTTTTCTCAAACAACATTCTGTAAATTATGTCGAACGCCAACGACAACCAACAAAGGATTAGAACTCCAGTTCCATCACCTTCAGGTTCCCCACGAGGCTCAAGGGAACATTCCCCAGAGAGATCTACGACTCAAAATAATAATCACAATGGAAATGAACAAACATGAGAACAAGATCCTGTAAAACAAATGGTTGGTGAATATGTGACTCAAGCCTTACAAGCTTTCATGAGGGGACTGCCAACTGCATCACCTACACCTCTTCCTAACAACACTGCAACTGCGGAAAATCCACAATCCGGACTAGCAAACTCAGGAAGTAGAGGCACTCCAAATGAGTCCCTCGAAGCAAGACCAGGTATGTCCAGTAATCCAGAATTACAGTCTTTATTACTAACCTTGCAAAAACAGGTGAAGGAACAAAACGACCGAATCTAGCAAATTCTTGGAGTACCACCTGTTATCAAAGGCATTGACGTTGATAGATATTCTCAACAACCTTGGAAGTTAAATGCAGCACCCTTGCCTATTCCCAAAAAATTCAAAATGCCTGATATTCCCAAGTACGACGGGACAACTGATCCACATGATCATGTAACTGCTTTTACTACAGGAGTAAAAGCAGACGATCTAACTAAACAAGAAATTGAATCAGTACTAGTCAAGAAGTTCGGAGAGACACTCACCAAAGGAGCACTAACATGGTGTTCTCTTCTACCCGAAAATTCTATTGATTCTTTTGCTGAGCTTGTAGATTCTTTTATAAAATCACATTTCGGTGCACAAAAAGTCAAAAAAAGAATGGAAGACATATTCAAGATAAAACAAGGAGACATGGAGTTGCTCCAAGAATTTGTAGACAGGTTTCAACGAGAAAGAATGCTGCTACCAAGGTACCTGACAATTGGGAAGCAATGGCGTTTGCAAGCAACTTAAATGACAGAAGCTCAAAAGCCACGAGAAGACTCAAGGAAAGCTCGATAGAATTCCCATCCACGACATGGAACGATGTCTATAATAGGTATAACACCAAGCTACGAATAGAAGAAGACACCATTACTCAATCAAAATCTAAAGATCGAGCCAGTTCCAGACGCTCCGAACCAGAAAGGAGAACATGTAAGAACAAGTACGATCCATATATGGGACCTTCAGGACGAGAAACTCGTCCCGGGTTTGAAAACACACGGTCGGAATATAGACCATCAAATAGAGATACGAACTCATCCTCCTCAAGATCTAGAAAAGATCAGGAGGAACGGAACAGAGGTAATGCAAGAGTCGGAGACTACAACTGCAATGTAAGTACTTATGAATTAATTATCGTACTGAGAAACATGGGTGATAAAGTTCGATGGCCCAAAGAAATGAGATCGAATCCAAACAGAAGGAATCCAGACTTATGGTGGGAGTTCCATAACGATCATGGACACAGAACATCAGATTGCAGATTGTTGCAAGGTGAGGTAGAATAATTATTAAAACAGAGCTATCTAACAGAACTGTTTAGTGAAAAAGGAAAACAGTCATATATGAAGAACATGCAAGAGCCCCCGAAACCACCATCTCCTAAGAGAATAGTGAATGTGATACACGGAGGAGAGGAGGTGAATGGAGTAGTCTGCAAAATAATAACAAAATTCAAAATTACGTACGGGAAGTAGGTTCGTGAAGACATGGAAGCAAACAATATAACGTTCGACAATACAGATGGCAAAAGATTGCTGCTTCCTCGTAACGATGCTATGGTAATATCTCTACTCATACATGACACTAATGTAAAAAGAGTGTTGATTGATCCAGGTAGCTCAATCAACATCATTTTGTTGAGAGTTGTGGAAGAAATTCTAATGGAGGATCGAGTGATCCCAAAAGCACAAGCCTTATCTGGATTTGATAACTCTACGGTCATAACAAAAGGAGAAATTGAGCTTAGTACCTATGCAGAAGGAGTAATCAAAGATACGAAATTTCAAGTCATTGACACCGATATGGCTTACAACGTAATCATGGGGAGACCATGGATCCATGACATGGAAGCAATACCATCTACTTTACACCAGGTAATAAAATTCCCTTCCAAATGGGGAATTCAACAGATTCGAGGCGATCAACAGACCTCAAGGAATATAAATTCAGTAGTACACTCAAACAAAAAAGAGGTAGCGGAAGAGTCAAAAGACGAGGAAATCACCCAATTAGGTACGGAAAAATAAATTGGAACCCAAATAGGTACGGAAGAAGGAATCTACGAGAAGGTGAACCAAATAACCACAGAGGCAACATCAACACACAGGGACATGGATTCCAGACCCGATGTCATTCAGGAGCCAGAATAAGACGAGCATGTCAAAACAACTATTGAGGAGCTCGAAGCTAACTGTTCGAGCAGAAGCCTGAGAAAAAAGTTCATATAGGCACGAGGTTAAGCCCCGCAAGAAGAGGTAAGTTAATTGAATATTTAAAAGCTAACTCAGATTGTTTCGCTTGGTCCCATTCAGATACGACAGGTATATCTCCGGAAGTGATGACTCATAAACTAAATGAAGATCCATCCTTCGTGCCTGTCAAGCAAAAGAAAAGAAAGCAAGGACCATTCAAGAACCAAGTGATCGATGAAGAGGTACAAAAATTCTTGAAAATTGGTTCAATACGCGAGGTAAAATATCCTAATTGGTTAGCTAATACTGTAGTGGTACCCAAAAAGAATGGTAAATGGAGAGTATGCGTAGATTACACAGATTTGAATAAAGCATGCCCCAAAGACTCCTTTCCATTACCACACATAAATCAAATGATTGATGCCACTGCAGGTCATGAATTGTTGAGCTTTCTAGATACATATTCTGGTTATAATCATATAAACATGGATCCTTCAGACGAGGAAAAAACTTCCTTTGTTACAAACAGGGAGACTTACTGTTACAAGATGCCTTTTGGCCTGAAAAATGCTGGAGCCACGTATCAAAGGCTTGTGACCCAGATGTTCCAGGAACATCTGGGGAAAACCATGGAAGTGTACATTGATGACATGCTAGTAAAATCAACTCAAGCGGAAGATCATTTCCATCATCTTTCAATCACCTTCGAAATCCTGTGCAGGTATAACATGAAACTAAATCCAGAAAAATGCGCCTTTGGCGTTGAATCATGTAAGTTTTTGGGGTTTCATTTTATCAAATAGGGGTATAGAAGTAAACCCACTCAGATTAAAGCTATTGATGAAATNGGAAGATTTATCTCCAGGTCTTCGGAGAAGAGTTTTAAATTCTTTTCAGTTCTAAAAAAGCAGAATCAGTTCGAATGGACTGAAGAATGCCAACATGCTCTCAAAGATCTGAAGTCCTATCTATCAAAACTCCCGCTGCTGTCTAAACCAAAAGAGGGGGAGAGGTTGTATGTCTATCTTGCCGTAGCCGAAATTACCGTAAGTGCAGTACTGGTAAAAAAAAGATAGAGGTAAACAATCTCCGATTCATTATGTAAGCAAGTCTTTATTAGATACTGAAACTAGATATCCTCATCTAGAAAAATTAGCCTTAGCTTTAATCATGCTAGGAAGTTGAGACCATACTTTCAATGTCACCCAATCACTGTTGTGACCTCGTATCCACTAAGAAATATTTTGCATAAACAAGAATTATCAGGGAGATTAGCTAAATGGGCAATAGAATTAAGCGAACATGGCATAATATATCAGCCTAGGACTGCAATAAAGTCTCAGATTTTAGCTGATTTCGTCGCTGATTTTAATACTAGCATAATCCCTAAAGTGGAAAAAGAGTTACAACTCTTCAATGAGGCTAATCCAAGAATTTGGACCTTATTTACTGACGGCTCTTCTAACATAAAAGGAGCCGGCTTGGGAATTGTTTAATATCACCTGCGGGTGAAAATATACGACAAGCCATTAAATGTTATCCCATAACTAACAATGAAGCAGAGTACGAAGTTGTCATTGCAGGGCTTGAACTGGCATGAGAACTCTCAATCGAGAAAATCGTGATCAATAGTGACTCTCAACTAGTGGTAAACCAGATGCAGTGCACTTATACCACAAGAAAGGCTCAGATGCAACAATATCTGGAAAAGGTACGAGACCTAGCAAGGCAATTCTAGTCATGGAAAGTTACGCAAATACCCAGAGAGGAGAATGCAGAAGCGGATGCATTAGCTAACCTCGCAGCAGTTGCCGACGTAAAAAATAAAGACAATGCAATTGTCATACACCTATTTCATTCAGCAATCGACCATGAAAAAAATGAGGTAACATTTAAAAATTTAACCTGGGATTGGAGAAACGAAATTGTAAACCTTTAGCAGAACGGCACCGTGCCTGAAGATAGAAAAGCAGCTCAAGCACTTCGTTGGAAAGTTGCACGGTACTGCCTACTTCGTGAAACTTTATACCGTAAAATGTTTGGAGGTCCCCTAGAAAAGTGCCTTGGACCTATCAAACGGAGTATGTGATGAAGGAAGTACATGAAGGACACTGCGGAAACCATGCAGGAGCAAGATCCTTAGTCAAAACCCTAATCAGAGCAGGGTACTATTGGCCTAAAGTGGAGGAAGATGCTGAGAGCTTCGTAGCTAAATGCAACAAATGTCAGCGATATGCCAACAATATGCACCGGTCAGCAGAATTAGTCCACCCACTGGTGTCACCATGGCCATTCATGAAATGGGGCAGATATAGTGGGACCCCTTCCCCCAGCTAAAGGAAAGGTAAGGTTCTTACTCGTATTAACTGATTATTTCACAAAATGGGTGGAGGCAGACGCTTTTAAACAGGTACGAGAGACAGAAGTGAAAAGCTTCATATGGAGACACATATTATGCCGCTTTGGAATACCAAAGGAGATCGTATGTGAAAATGGCCCACAATTCATAGACTCACAAATCACAGAATTCTTTGGAAGTTGGAAAATCAAGCGAATCACTTCATCACCATATCACCCCGTGGCTAATGGGCAAGCCGATTCAACAAACAAAGTCATTGTAAACAACTTAAAGAAACGGTTGGAAAAAGCCAAGGGAAACTAGCCTGACGAGCTACCAACAGTATTATGGGCTTACAGAACTACCGCAAAAGTATCCATGGGAGAAACTCCATTCGTGCTTGTCTACGGTTAAGAACCATTAATACCAGTGAAAATCGGTGAACCAAGCACGAGATTCACAACGGAAATGGAAGAAACAAACAACGACGAGTTAAAGACAAATCTGGATTTGCTCGAGCAAAGGAGAGAAGATGCATTGATACGTATGCCAACCCAAAAACAAATTATAGAGAGATATTACAACAGAAAAGCTCACCTCATATATTTTAAAATTGGAGACTTCGTCCTTAAAAAAGTCTTCCAATCAACAAAGGAAGTTGGTGCAGGAAAGTTAAATCCAAACTGGGAAGGGCCCTACAAAGTCTATGGCATTTCTGGAAAAGGCGCTTACGAGCTGGAAACTATGGATGACAGTATCTTACCAACCAGTTGGAATGATGTTCATTTGAATAAATATTACTTCTGAAGTAAAGGGAATACCCCCGGACAGGTATCATTACGTTCTATTTTACTTTTGTACATTTAAAGTTATACTAACCATTTTAGATGATAGGCAAAAAGCTAACCCATCACCAGATGATGATATTATACCTACATAGACATGAGGAAGTAACTGAATTCCCGGTCTAGGGTTATAATTTTCTGATGGACGTTTTTAAAGGGTTAAGCAGTCATCATCTACTATATACCTTCAAAGCTCAAACACTTGGGGGACTATACAGTTTGGAAGGCAAAGAAGAAGCAAAGAAGACTATCAAAAAGTCAAAGCTCAAGCCTGAAGATCCATTTTCCCATCAATTCACGTACTATGAGCAAAATCAAAGAGCCAAAGACAAAAAACACAAAGCCTGATTCAAAAACCTTCAAAAAAACATATTCGTAAATGTAAACGAATGTTTAGGTTAAGGGCAGAATATTAGATACGGATAAAAATGCACATCCTTGTACTTAGTCAAAAACTGTTGTAAATGAAAACAGTTACGGATGAAGCAACATTCTTGTACTTATTCAAAAAACTGTTGTAAATAAAAAAAGTTACGGATGAGAAAAGCATTATCCTTGTATATTTATTCAAAAAATTATTATAAATAAAAATAGTTATACCCTTGTATTAATTCAAAAAAACTGTTACAAAAGAAAAACGGTTACGAGTACAAGTTTATAACAAAACTATTGTAAGAAAAACAGTTGCAAAGGAGTTATGGACGATACACAAACACATGTAAAATGTTACTAAAGTTCGAAACAATACAAAGACTTTCTTAAAAAACATTGTCAAAGAAAAACATGTGAAATTCCTATCTCTCTTTTGTATATTTACCCCATTATGGAGTTGAGACGTCTTTTTCATTAAGTGTCGATAAAAGAAGTTCCCTCTTTTATAAATCGTCCCTATTATGAAAAGGTACGAAAAATCTAAGCATTTTTTAAAAATGCAAAATCAAAAACTCAGAGGTAAACCAAAAACCTCAAAAAGAAAGCATGCAAATATTTAAGAGTGAAAACAAAAACTCAAAGGAATTGAAAGTCACGCCGATACTACTATTAATATATAGTGGCAAAAAACTAAGTATTAACTTAGTCTAAGCCTAAATTGTTTATACAAAAGTTTCCCCTATGTTTTCAGTTGGGGACTTACAAAGGACCGAACTTTACCCCCAATGGGACCGGGGGTAACCGCCAATTGTTCCAAATAAAAAAAAAGAAGGGACCAAGTTCCATAAAATCTTTTACTAGATAGGGGGGTTATCTTCGCTGGCAGAAGGAGCGACTTGAGATGGAGAGGCTTGTGCAGCAGATTCATCAGAGACCTCAACTTCAGGTGATGAGAAATTCTGACTCTGCCGAGACTTTCAATCGTCTCTTTGGTTTTGGCAATTTCAGCTTCCACTTCAAAATTCTCTTGGCCCATTTCCGTTAATGTGTCAAGTCGGGCATTCAAATAAGCCCAACTAACATCGACAACTGCTTTGTCCTCAAGAGCCTCATAGTATTTCTCCCATTGTTCAGCTTCGACTCTTAACTCATCCCTCTCAGCCACGGCAGCATCATGAGAAGCCTGAAAAGGAGCAAAGGATCTTTCCAGAAACTGGACCTTATACGAAGATTTATGGAGGTCTTCTTGGGTCTGGGTGAGTAATTGTACAAGTTCACTAGAGTATGCCTCCTTCTGATCCAACAAAGCCTTCAGGCTCCTAATCTCTTCGGTGGCATGGGAAAGCTGCTCCGTAAAGGAAGACTCCAAGATGCTTTTATCCTTACCTGCCTGATTTGAAGACGCCTTCTCTATGGCCAGTTCCGCTGCAATAACTCTAATCTGTTGTTCCAAGGTACATTTCTCCTCCTCCATTGCCACCATATCAAGCTGTAGACTCTCGTACTGCTCCTTCCAATTTTTAGCCTCGGTATGGAATTCATTTGCTGATTTCTCCATTTGAATGACCCTCTTCATGAATTCTGTGACTATAAGGTTGATCTGCATAAAATGATAAGTTAGATACGGTAAAAGAAAGTATAATACATACATATGAAGAAGGAACAAGTTTTACCTTTAAGGACGAGTGCACAATCTCGTTCATCCAAGTTAAGGAGCTATGGATTTCCAGCTTAATTTTCTCAACCGGGCCTATCAAGGCTTTAACCATACATCAGCCTGGACTGACTTTTTCAAGAGGTTGCCTCCCGCAGGAACCTCTATTGTAACTTGCAACATCAACCCCCTGCTGGAAGACCCTACTTCAACAACAGAAGGCACGGAAGTGGGGGCAGGTGAAAGAGTCACGGGCGGAGTAGGCTGAGGAGCAGAAACAACGACGGGAGTAATAAACAAAAGGTCCGCAGGAGCAGGCGGAGGGAAAATAACAAGAGGAACTATACCAAAACCTTGCTGGAATAGGTGATCAATGGAATCACGAACATGAGAGAGAGTTGCATCTTCAGGAGCGGAAGGATCTTATTCAGGTACGGGAGGATCAACAACGGGCGCCGATTCATCGTCAAAGACTAGCCTCCTCCTACGTGACCTATGAATCAGTGAACCATCCTCTTGTTACTCTTCATCCTCCAAGGTCTGGTACCCACTTGCCTTCCTTTTCGATGAGGAGGAGACAACAATGATTTCCTGAGCCTCAGCCAAGGACAACTTTGAAGCGGACACAGCCGCAGTAGAAATTCCACGAGCAGGAAACCCTACCAAATGAAAGGGATCAGAAAAACCTCAAAAAGGGAAGAAGTAAAAAGAAAAACCCTCACTTACCATGGTTTTTCACCTTCCAACCAAACCTCTAAGAGAGGTACTTCCAAGCACGCTCTTCTAAAGAAGCTATTAACAAAAGTTTTTCTACCCAATCACGGAAATCGGAGACATTCTCGATGGTTCCTATGGTTGCTGCAAAAGGAAAAAACAGTCACGGTACTGATAGTTTATCGAAAACAAAAAAGAAAAGGAAAGTGAGCAAAATTGTACTCATCTGGAGTAACTAACACCCTTTTACTCCTAGCCGCGAGAGTAAACACGCCTTGGTAGAACAACATCGGCGAATAGAGATGAATAAGATGATGAAAAGTAAAGGGTACAGAAGCTAAATTGGCCAAATACTTAAGGCACGCGACTACTCGCTAAATATGAGGACCGACTTGTCCCAGACAAACTTTGAAGAATCGACAAAACTCGATGATAACAGGGTCGATGGGAGGCTTGAATCCTAATGTGAAGGTATAAGTATAGACATAAGAATATCCATTCTTGTAAGAGGTTATTCTTTGGTTATCGTTAGGAACAACAATAGGAAAATCAGGCTTCCAATAACAATCCCTGCGTACAAGAGACACTAAGCCCTCTGTTATTTGGGTGGGATAAAGGTCAGCACTGTCATGTGATGACATTGATGAAAGCTTCTCACTCATGGCTTGACTATCCTTGGCAAAAGAAAACTCCGCAGGAACAATCTCATCGACTCTCGGTTCACGAAGCGGTTCATTGTGTTCTCTACTCTTTGATAAAGATATAGAACCCCTAGCCCTCGAAGAAGTGTTGTACCCAGAAGATGGCGGGGAAGAAGAATAAGAAGCAGAACCCCTGGAAGGAGTAGAATTTAAGCTCCTAAGCCTACCACCTTTCCTACTCCGTGTTGGAGAAGAAGAAGGAGTCGGTTCATCTACAATAATGACCTTTTTAGATTGCTGGTTTGAAGAAGACATATTTACGAAGATGAAGAATTTACAAATAAAGAAAGAAGGTTAGAAGTTTTCCGTGAAAGTAAAGAAAGGAAAATGAGTATTTATACTCAAAGGCAACCGTCAAAAAATGGAAAAAAATAGTGATGTGAAAGTCATAATTGAAGCTATCACTTTGAGACTGATGCAGCCGCAAAAAACCCTAAGAGGCACTGAATAATTGCGGAACCAATCCGGGAAAGCCACGTGGCATGGGCATTAAATGGAAGTGACAAGTGACGCATACATTCAGAGACGGATGCAATGGAACAAGTGAAGCGACGACAAAATGATCCCGCCATAAATGAGTATCCACTTACCAAATATTAATCAATAAATAAATGGTAAGTGGGGGGACTATCTGTATTGGTAAAACTGAGCTTCACATGTGTAATACTTATGATGACTCTGCAATCTATGTGGAGCAATGACAACATGACAATTGGAAAAGACTTTATGAAGAGGTACGGGATAAAGAGGAACGGAACAGCATACCCATGGGGTAATAAGATACGGGAATCTCAACCTAATTGAAAAGGCGAAGAGACACGATCAAAATGAATCAAGACAGAATAAAGGGCAGATTCAGGGATCTTTAATTAATGAGCCAAAATGTTACATAATCTTCACGCAACAATTATGATTAGTCATTGTAACGTTACATTAATGCCATTATTATCCATTAATTCTCAATCACTGAAAAGAGTAGACGTTATATTAAGAAATTTCCTATAAAAGGGAGTAAACTATAACTTGTAAGGACACGTTCGAACCACTATTGAAATATACTTACTTCTTACGCATCTTTCTGCTTTCTATTTACGAATTTACTTACAATTATTAGCATATTCTTTGGTTATCAGAAACCCGTATTCTTCTTAAAATAGCTTTGGTAGAGAATCTAATTCTTTGGTTAAATAATATTCTCCCGAATTACGCTAACTAGATTTAATTATAACTCAGATTGCACCCAAGGTTTCATTACCGTAATCCCACCTTTAAACCCTTCGTATTGATCCCTCATATACGTCAGGAGTGATATTATTCAACAACGACCTAAATGTGCACTCTCTCCCGAGTAATGCACACTAAATAGGAACAGCTAATTGAGGGCCCTTCAATCAACAACAAAAAGCATATAGTTGAACAAATAGAGATAACACTATAGCAAATCTATATTAACATAACAAGAATTTCATCCTTCAATAGGTTCCATCAAACCCTAGATTAGAAGTTTAGCTACTCATACTAATGCAAAACATATAAATAATATGATTAATAATTCTCAATGATAAGTAGAAAGAAGAAGATAGAAACTCTAAAGAATTGCTTGATCTTCTCTCACTTGTTCTTGCCTCCAATTATGTATAAAACAAGCCTCTCCTGGCTTCTAGCGAGTTTGAGCTCTTATAGGTTTAGATTAATTGCCTAGGAAATTACACAAAAGCCCTTGCACTTTGTCTCGTTTACTAGCCCGTCCGCGGTCGCGGTCGCGGACGCGACCGCAGACTCTAGCCTCCTCATTGTTTTCCTCTGCGATTACTGCACGCTCGTGGACCTGCCCTTTTGCATTTTTTTCTTGTTTTCCTCGCTCTATTCATCCGGGCTATCATTTGATTGGCCTTGGATGTTCATAATTGACTCCAAAACGCTCTTTATCTCCCTCCTAGCTCGGAGTGGCTCCTCCAAAGTATAAATTTCTCAATTAGAACATTTTGTTATCTTTTAGCATTTAAATATCAATAAAGTGTGGTTAAATTAGAGTGTAAATAGCGTCTAAAATACGTAATTATAGGCTACTATCAACACCCCACACTTAAACCATTGCTCGTCCTCAAGCAATAAAACCACACTCTACAGGCTTAACTTCACTAAGCAACTTCCCTACACATCCACACCTCAAGAGGGGACTCTTCCTGGCCATGCAATGTCCTTGGCCGGCTACTTACTCTAAGTCAGAGGTCCAGACTTACCTCTCCTTCATGAATCAAGTGCCTACTTACCACAAAAAAGACTTATTTCATAATCGGTACTATTCACGCATACTGAGGACTTCAAAAGAAATAAAAATTCGCTCACCCTCAGAAAGAACATTCCTTCTGCCACAGAAAACGCACCATAAGCTTGCCCGTAGTGTACTACTCTACTAATCGAGCTTGTTTGGTCTAGGATCAATTAGGACTTTATTTGGATGTAATGTAGGCTACAGGTCAGGTAGGATACATTTAGATATAATAGTGACTACACCTCCATAAGCACTTTAATACATATATTTTACATTCAAGCCCATACTTATGCCAAACCACAATTCCACCTTTACATCAATATGTAATACCACATACTTCTTTAAGCACAATTATATCAAAATCCACCACCATCAAAGACTATTCTTCACACAATACAACTCTCTCTGTTTTTTCTTTTTTTATTTTCGATTTTCAATTCAGGTGGCTTTTAGTATTACTTTTCAACACACTACACCTTTCTCCTTATTTCATCAGTTCTACTCAAAAGCCAAACCAACCACCCCACACTTTAACTTTTACATAGTTCATCACAATTCAAGTGCTTATGAGAGGTGACAAGGTTCAAATAGATGGACAATTCAAAAATTGGGTAAGGCTTGTAATGTGGTTGCCAAAGAAACAGGATTACAGGCTCAAAGGGTTTAAATATGGTATATAAAAATTAGGTGGGAAGAACATATATATATATATATATAT
>ML419791.1:131233-163177 GCA_005239525.1 Nicotiana knightiana | reverse complement strand
CCTTAACTCCATGATGCCTTGAATATGGACTACTTTAGTGTGACGCTTAGGCTCATTGGTTGACTCTTGTGAGAAGGCCTTAAAATGTGTGTTCTTAATTTGGCTTAAATACCCTGAGCGGAGTGTCTGATGATCTAATCTGGATTGAGTCATGTGCCATGTGTGTGTGATACTTGCTGTATTTTGTGATGACATTTAACGCCTAGAACTTGCCCCGTGTGTTTGCAAAGCGAAATGGTAGTCTTATTTGGTCTAGGAAGTGATATAGACATTTCTTTGTTGAACCATATATATATATATATATATATATATATATATATATATGGTTCAACAAAGAAATGTCTATATCACTTCCTAGACCAAATAAGACTACCATTTCGCTTTGCAAACACACGGGGCAAGTTCTAGGCGTTAAATGTCATCACAAAATACAGCAAGTATCACACACACATGGCACATGACTCAATCCAGATTAGATCATCAGACACTCCGCTCAGGGTATTTAAGCCAAATTAAGAACACACATTTTAAGGCCTTCTCACAAGAGTCAACCAATGAGCCTAAGCGTCACACTAAAGTAGTCCATATTCAAGGCATCATGGAGTTAAGGAATCCTATTTCAACTCTGCCCCTCGCCCATAAGTTCCTAACTAAAAAATGAAAAATTAACTACACCTAGTTCAAATAAGACCCTTGAAAAAGAACTGTGGTTTAAATAAGAACCAAGGGGGAGTTGATACACTACTACGAAACCAAAATCTTTTTTTTGTTCGACTTTAGTCCCTCAAGAAACCCGTCGAGTTATATCCATCGTCAGGCCAAGTCGAAATTAACTTAACAAAAGAAACTATAAAAAAATTATATACATATACAAAAACATACAACATCATCTCCCACCCCACACTTAAAAAAATTGGCATGTCCTCATGTCAAATAAATTAAAGAAAGGTAAAGTAAGGGGACTTCCCTGGTAACTCAGTCCTGGTCGGAGATAGTGCCAGGGTCGAGGTGACAAGATCGTTCTAGCGCTCATAGCTAGCCCATAATCTTCTTTTCGGACTTTGCATTTTGAGTAGCCAGAGCATCAACTCTAGTATCCAGGTCTGTGACCGAAGTGCACAGCGCTGCCATTTCCTGCTCCAAAGCTATCAGGCGGGTACTCCAACGGGCCTGAGATGGACCTGCCTCATCTGGGATCTGCAACTGTGGGGGTGAGGCATGCATAGCCTCCTCCTGACCATCATCATCACCCTCAAACTCATCCGAGGTGTCATCGTGAGCAGCTCCTGGTTCCACCGAGTCCTTCCTGATGATTACTTTGCTTGCCCGAAATACGACCTCCTTTGGCACCTTCCTATCTATGTTGAGATTCTCGAAAACTCTCGCCGCTTGACACAATCTGGTGACCAGAGATGGAAAGTAGAATCCACACTTCTTCTCGGATGAGTAGACGAACATTGATATTTTATACTTCAATACCACACAAGAGGGGGAGTGATTTGTGTGGTGTCTAATTTTTTGTTTGCACAGATTATAGAAGGACATGGTTCTTCTATGTGTTCCAACTGCTACTGTTGCGGAATAATAAATACAGAAAGTAAAGAACACAAGCATTTTACGTGGAAAACACTTGGCTAAAAAGGTGAAAAAACCACGACCTACTTTCCAGTAGGATTTTCCCAAACTCTCTACTAAAATCACTGAGCCAAAAACCGCATTTACAAAAATTCTTTTGTAAACCTAGGATTAACTCTAATCCCGTTGTAGCACACAACCTCTAACTTTTGCGACAACTTTAAGTTAACTCTAACTTGAAAACTCTGAGTACCTATTACAATTTCCTCTAGATAAAGTTGAATGGTACAATATGAAAACACCTACTATAATTGAACTAGAATAAAAGACAGACAATTGGAGTTGGTTCTTCTATCTGGTTCCTGTAGCTTCAGGTTTTGCACACTTGAATCACACATGAACTGCTTGCAAAATTGCTTTGCTATTTTGCTCTCAATTCACGTTTTACTTCTGCGTTTGTGCAACACCTGTAAAGTGAGAACATCCTGCAATTTATAGTGTTAGTAAATGAAGAAATAACTAAAGTTTTAATGCCACTCTTCCTTTGTGGAAGAGTTGTAGTTGATTTCAACTTCTAACTCCTTCCCTATCTTGGATAGTTTTCTCTTTCATTAAGGAGTCCTTCTCCTTTTCAATTATGATACCTTTTCGATCAGGAGATATCAAGTATACCAAGTTAAGCTTATCTCCTTCGCGTACATCCCACATGTAACTTCTTCCCGTTTGTATGCACACAGGATGGACCTGGAGGGATGGACCTGGTTCATTCTTGAGTTCCTTTGTCAGTCTTCAAAACTAACCTTTACTTGGGCCAACAAATTCCCCCTTTTTGATGATGACAAACTATGTGCTTTTCATAAGCTTAGGCCATGTTTCAACTCAGCTCAACATCAACACAATGTTAGAAATATTTTTCCTTTTTATCACTTATCATCAAGGATCAGGTACATTAGGTTATAAATATCACTTGTTCAAAGCTAAACAACACTTGTTTAAAGCATGGCCTATTTATTTCCCCCCTTTTGGCATCATCGAAAAGTTGCATAAAAATGTGAGATAACCAGATTTTAAAGCTTACTCATGGCCACTGGGGCTATTTCAAATGCAATAATGGAGTAATCATCATAGATCAAGCTAAGAATTCTAACCATCAAAGAAATATAAACAAACAATTAGAGCAAAAGACAGTGAATTTCATTGATGATTGATAAGATTCTACCACAAAGCATAAGAAGAAATAAAAATACTGGAAACATGAGCAAAAGAAACAAAAAGTCCTGAACCGGGTCACTGGTTAATCTACACTAGTCTAGGAGGCTTAAGGCAGGGAAGGTCCAGGTGCTTGGTTTTTGGCTTGGAGGAGTTTTAACATATCTTGAAGAATGCCAACATTCTTCTCCTTTTCTCTTGCAAGCTCAGTTCTAAGAGCATCTCTCTCAGTCTCCACCTCTGCCAACCTCTTCTTCAGCCTCTCAATCTCAGCATCCTTAGCCCCACTTTCTAGCACCAAGGCTTTGACCTTGCTATTCACTAGTACCTTCTTGGATGAACCTGGTTCTTTAGGAGTGGCATTGACTTCATAATCGCAAGCAAGCAGAGTATTAACCCTAAAATGATCCTTGCTTGTACTAATCTCCCACTTCTTCATAGGTACCTTGAAATGTGCAAGTACAATTGTGAGAATGAAGCCATAGGGAATGATATGAGTTTTAGTGCCATTGATAACCCTATCAGTAGGTCCGCGAGGGTTTCCTGTTCGGATGGAACAGGTTCATCTATATTTTTCCCAAGTTGAACCAATCCTTCAGCAGCTTCACCAGACCTACTTCCCTCTGTTTTGCTCACACTCTCTTCTATTTTAGCAAATTCCTCTCCCCAAATAACCATTTACCCAGTTTCTTTTGTTAGACCAACAGAAGTGGGTGAAGAATCAGCCACTCTTGTACCCTTTCCCCTCACAGTACTCCTAGCACCCTTGCTCTCTTTTTCTTTTCCCTTTTTATTTTTACCACCAACTTTTCCAGATTTTGTAGTCTCAACACCTGCTATAGTCCTTCCAGTACAAATCTATTCTCCAAATTTGCAGCAACTTTAGAAATTGTCTCAGGAGTAACTTTAGAATCATAAGATACATGTTCAGTTTTGGAATACCTACTTTCTTCCCCCTTAGTAGCAGACTTAAATGAATCTTCAGATTTCTGGGATTCTTCTCCCCGCCTGCTTTCAATTGCTTGTTTATTTTCTTGATCTGTTCTCCTTCAGCGACAATCTTACGAGCCATCATCTTTACTCTATTTTTCTTAGAGATTGGTGTGGTTGAAGGAGTGGTAGAAGGTGTGGAAGTGGTTTTCTATGGTGGTGATGAAAGATTTTCGGAGGTGTTCGACATATCTGGGATAGGGTATGAAAGAGAAGAGAATTAGATTGTGTTTGGAAGATGGAAGAAGAATGAGAGTTTTTGACGTCTTGAGAGAGATGAAGTAAGGAATACACTAAAACTGATCAATATACAGAGGAATAATTGATGGGGTAACTACAACTTTTCAGACTCTTAGAATTTTAATCAAACTGAAATTCAGTTTTGAAGAGACGTTGGAGTGTATCCCTAGAAATAGGTACTTCAATTCGGTTGAGACTCTTTTGAACAAAACTGGTTCACTTGTAACGAATAAGTCCAAAAGGAGTTTAGAATTAGGTAGGACTCTGCTCATGATCCAAATATAATTATCTCAAATTATGCAGAGTGTAGAAAACATACTTATTTATCTTGATGAACTAGGTTCTTCACTAAAAATTCTCTTGTGTAAGTCTAAATTTTCCAAAACAGAGAAAATATCATTAGAGATTAATGAGTCATTTTAGCACATGGCATGGGAGTATACTGTTGAAAGTATGATACTGAGCAAGATTTAATCTAATTATATACAAAATTTACAGACTTGCTAACCAAATTTTTTTTTCTCAAATAATTTTTTTCATTTTTTTCGTTTAACTTTGAACTGGTCCTTTTAGGTGATCTTAATCATCCCTAATTCCAACGGGTTCCTCTCAAAGTGATCTCTACTTAAGGCTTTTATTTCTCAAGACCCATTTTGTGCCAATTATTGTTATGTCCTTGGGTCTTAGTACTAGATGCCAAACTCGACTCCTTTCGAATTGGTTGAGTTCATATTACATTGTATTTACCCAATCTGCATTCTGCAAAACCTCAGCAACATTTCTAGGTTGAATAGGAGATAAGAAAGCATCAAAAATAGAAAGATTCTTTAATAAAAATCTAGTTTTGATTCCAGAGGTTGGGTCAGTGATTATATTCTCAATGGGATGAGAACTTTGATACTTGTAAGATTTCACAACCAACTGATTTCCCCTTGATGTTATTTTAATTCTTTGTTGCTGTGGAACATGTTTATGGACAGGTTCCATTGAGGTTTGAGATTCAATTCCTCCTTGTTCAGTTCCCCCTGTCAGGTTGTCCTGAGTAGAAGAACCTGTTCCATCACCTGTTCCTTCTTCTGGTGCAGCTTCAATCTGGGTTGTGATTTCATTTAAATTTCTTACCAGCCCAATTGATTCATCTTCATGTTCATGTCTCTCAGAAAGAATGTTAGTTTCATCAAAAACTACATGTACACTTTCTTTTACACACATAGTTCTTTTGTTATAGATCTTATAAGCTTTACTATGTGAAGAATATCCCATGAATACTCTCTCATCACTTCTGGGATCATACTTACCTAGGGAGTCTTTGCTATTATTGTGCACAAGCACTTGCATCTGAATGCCTTAAGATGGATATATTTGGCTCTCTCCCTTTAAGTAATTCATAGGGAGTCTTCTCAACAAGAGGTATGGTCATGCACCTATTTATGATGTAACATGAAGTGTTCACAGCTTCTGCCCAGAAACTATGAGGCAGTTTACTAGAAAGAAGCATAGTAGCCATTTCTTCCAATGTCCTATTCTTTCTTTCAACTACACCATTTTGTTGTGGAGTCCGAGGTGCAGAAAAGTTATGATCTATGCCATGCACATCACGAAATTCAGCAAATTTAGCATTTTCAAATTACCATTATCAGACCTAATTGATGCAAGTTGATTACCTAGTTGTTTTTGATTTTTTCTAACAAAGGAAGTGAACATGTTGAATGCTTCATTTTTAGATGTCAGAAACAGTGTCCAAGTAAAACTAGAGTAATCATCAACAAGCATCATAACATATCTCTTACCACCTCTGCTCAGAGTTCTCATTTGTCCACAAAGATCTATATGGACCAGTCCCATCGTTCTGGTGGTACTTACCATTTTCTTGCTTTTGAAAGAGGGTCTTACCTGCTTCCCCCTTGCACAAGCATCACAAACTTTGCCTTCCCTAAACTTAATGTTAGGCAGTCCTACCAAGTCCTTGGAGACTAGTTTGTTGAGTTGACTTAGACTGGCATGTCCAAGTCTTTTGTGCCAAAGGAGGGGATTATTATCCAACACACTTAAGCAAGTAAATTCATTTTCTGAAAGTGTGGATAGATCTACAATGTAAATATTGTTTACTCTTTTCCCTGCAAAACAACTTGTCCGTGGTAAGATTTATCACAAAAGATTTGGTAGTGGTGAATGCTACCAAGTTACCTCTATCACACAATTGTGATACACTGATTAGGTTGTATTTTAGGCCATCTATCAAGTGGAAATTCTCAATAGAGTGAGAATCAGTCTTACCTACCTTTCCAACCCCAATGATCTCACCTTTCTTCCCATTTCCAATGGATACATTACCTCATTTGAGTTCCTCATGTGAAAGGAACTGGTTCTTACTACTTGTCATATGCTTTGAGCAGCCACTATCCGTGTATCATATTTGGTTGCTCCCCTTCAATTGGACCCACAAAAGAAAATCAGGAGTTAGTCTTAGGAACCCAAACTAGTTTGGGTCCCTTTCTATAGGCAAAAGGGTGAATCAAATTCTTTTTGGTCCATCCTGGTAGCCTACTTTCTGTTGAATAAATATTTTATTCTTTTGACTAGCCTTTTCTTTTGCATTACATTCACTTTTATAGTGACCAGTCTTACCACAGTGTGTGCAGATTCTGTTCTCAGGAAGTGAGAGGTACTTGCTTTTGGGATCCCACTTAGGTGTAGGGGTCCCGTAGCCAAGTCCTCTCTTATTGCTACTATGGTGTTCATGTAGCCATGAAAGTGCATCAGAGGACCTATTCCATTTATAGGTTCTGTCTAGCTCGTGCTTAACCTTTCTTAGATCCTCCTTAAGGACTATTATCTGCTCATCTCTTTTGTACAACTCGTCTTTAATTTTTCCTAGGTTTTCTTCTATTCTGAATTGTGTGTGATCAGCTTTCTTTTTACCTGTTCCTAATTTCAGTTTTAGAATTTCAGATCTTAGCTCTAGGACAATGGTGTAAAGTTCATGAACCTGGTTCTTTAACTCAGCCTTTTTACTATCACTTTCACTAGCCCTAAGTTCCAGATTCTTGCACTTAGCTTTCAAAATCACACACTCCTTAGACACTTGTTTCTTTTCATTGTTTAGATCCTCAGATTCATCAATGAAATCCAGGAGTAACTTAGATAGACTTTCTTTAGACAAAAATTCAATCTTGTCTTTGAGATGAATTATACTTACCTCAGATTCCTCATTGGATTCTCCAATTGCCGTAAATGCTTGTTCATCTCCATCTTCATCCTCTGAATCTTCATCTGAGCTTTCTCCCCAGGCAGCAACCATAGACTTTGTTGATCCTTTGTTCTTCTTGGGTTGAAATTGTTCCTTATTCATGTTCCTTCATTCATCTCTTTCCTTCTTTCATTCAATTTCCCATTGAGTGCAGTTTTTGATGTGGTGATCAGTCTTTCCACACTTGTAACACCCCTCATTGGTTTGTTTTTCAGGAACCTTGGTTTGTTGTAGCTTCCACTTCTTAAAGGACCATTTCCTCTCATTAGGTACTTCTTGAAGTCTTTTTTTATCATACCCGTTTCGTCTTCTTCTAGATCAGATCCTTCAGTGATTCTGAGTGCCAAGATTTTTTCCTTCTTGAGTACATCCATCTTCTTAGTTTGCCTTTTGTTATAGTTCTTCTTGTCATGAACCTGTTCCTTCTTTCAGATTTCTCATTTTTCCACTCGACTTTCCACACAGGACAGTTCATGATCATGTGGTTCTTTTTACCACATTTGAAGCATTCATCAGTCATATGCAAGTAATCTCTTCTCCTCTCCTTCCACAAAGAATAATAATGATCATTGAATAGTGGTGGCCTAGTGGTGGATTGCTCTTTACAGTTTTCAAGTAATGCACTCATCTTGATATTTTCCTAAGGTGTTAGCCTCTTCAAGGATAACCCGCTCTGATACCAATTGATATTTTATACTTCAATACCACACAAGGAGGGGGGGTAATTTGTGTGGTGTCTAATTTTTTGCTTGCACAGATTATAGAAGAACCTGGTTCTTCTATGTGTTCCAACTACTACAGTTGCGAAATAATAAATACAGAAATTAAAGAACACAAGTATTTTACGTGGAAAACACTTGGCTCAAAAGGTGAAAAAACCACGACCTACTTTCTAGTAGGATTTTCCCAAACTCTCCACTAAAATCACTGAGCCAAAAACTGCATTTGCAAAAACTCTTTTGTAAACCTAGGATTAACTCTAATCCCGTTGTAGCACACAGCCTCTAACTGTTGCGACAACTTCAAGTTAACTCTAACTTGAAAACTCTGAGTACCTATTACAATTGCCTCTAGATAAAGTTGAAAGGTACAATATGAAAATGCTTACTACATTGAACTAGAATAAAAGACAGACACTTGGAGCTGGTTCTTCTATTTGGTTCATATAGCTTCAGGTTTGCACACTTGAATCACACACGAACTTCTTGCAAAATTGCCTTGCTATTTTGCTCTCAATTCACATTTAACTTCTGCATTTGTGCAACACCTGTAAAGTGAGAACATCCTGCAATTTATAGAGTTAGTAGATGAAGAAATAACTAGAGTTCTAATGCTACTCTTCCTTGGTGGAAGAGTTCTAGTTGATTTCAACTTCTAACTCCTTCCCTATCTTGGATAGTGTTCTCTTTGATTAAGGAGTCCTTCTCCTTATCAATTATGCAACCTTTTCGATCAGAAGATATCAAGTATACCAAGTTAAGTTTATCTCCTTCGCGTACATCCCACATGTAACTTATTCCCGTTTCTATGCACACAGGATGGACCTGGAGGGATGGACCTGGTCCATGCTTGAGTTCCTTTGTCAGCCTTCAAAACTAACCTTTACTTAGGCCAACAAAAATTTCCTCTTGGATGAGCCAGACCACATCAAAATCTCGGCTATTCACAAAACACCAAATCCCTGCCGCCCTAGGTCCATTTACATCAGTGGTGTTGTGCGATGGCATCAAACGATTGTTGATTATGGTAAGCCATCACTTTGTCTCCCAATTGAGGGATGATGAATTCAAGACGCTCCCAGGTGTAACCCATACTACCTACTTTCCCGGCACACACATGGTTTGGATGAATAGATTCCAAGTGACGGGCTTTTTCTGGTATGTCTCATAAAAATATTCACCCCCATCAAAAACCGGCAGCCTATACACTCGTCTAATGGCATCGAGTTAAGCATCCACCCTTGCCTGTCGCACTATGCAGATCCGGTCTTGATGTTCCGAGAAATTGGCATAAAATTCCCGCACCAGCATCATGTTTCCTTCCTCCGGCTCTTCAAAGAATATGTCGAGTCGGCGCTCATCAATTCCCGATACATGTTTGGGCATTCAACCTGGAGAGATGCCCTGTCAATGGCTCTCTCGGCCACAGGCTTCTTCGATGCCTTCTCACTAAAACGCTCCTAAGCTTTTCTAGATACAAACTGACGATTGTCAAATTGGCTCGTGCTAGCTGGTGCCCGAGCTCTAGAGGAACCTCCCCTTCCACTAGCCGAGGATCCTGTAGCACATCTCTTCCGGGGGGGATTCATGATACCTGACAAAACAAGTGCCACTATTAGTAAGGGTGCGAATTATGTGAACCTCAGGTGGTTACTCAGACTTCACGCGCATCATGGTCACAATTGCATTTAAATCTCATTGAGGAAATTTAACAAACACCTAGTGTGCATATGGCTACAAAGTAGCACAAATAACCCCATGGAGTTACCAATCCTCCCATATCAAATCTAATGGCCTCACATACCCATCTATACCACAATCCACATCTAATATAAGAAATTCATGATTTTTCCTACCCATTATATACACTATCAAATAAAAAGAAGAAAAATTTAGTCTAAAATCATTACAAAAATCTGAAACTAAAACTACAAAAGGAAGAAGAACTAAGAAGGAAGAGAGAAATCATGTGCTTACTTGAGATTCTTGAGACGATGGAGGTGGGATCGTTGTTAATGGAGAGGGGATGAAAGAAGGAGAGAATTTTGTTGTTAGAGGGTGAAAATAGGGGAAGGGGAAGTCGTTAGGTTTGAGTATTTTTTTGGGGGAGGGGGGAGGGGGGAGAGGGGAGAGGGAGAGTTTGAGTAGAAGAGGGGAAGAAGAATGGGGAAAGTGAGGAGGGAATTTAGGTTTTATGGAGAATTAGAAAAAAAAATTAACAACTTACCTGACGTCTGCCCTGTCCCCGCCCAGTTCCGCGGTTGCGGACACGGTCGTGGACGCTAGGCAGAAACTCTCTCAAACTCTGTGCCCCGTCCGCGATCGCGGACGCTGGGTAGAAACTGTGCCAACATCCACGTTCACGTCCGCGATTAGGACCGCAGTCGCGGATCGCTGTTCCGACCATTTTTTCTATTTTCTTCAATTTTTACCTCTTCCGAGGTTAGCTTTTGACCCCCACTCCTTCCGATATTCCCAAATATTTCCCTGCACACTAGTAGTTTGGTTAATATCGTTCACATCAAATACAACACAAAAGAAAAATAAAAGAAAATCATGGGTTGCCTCCCAAGAAGCGCCTAAGTTAACATCGCGACACTATGTTTACAACAATTCAATGGGTTGCCTCCCATGCAGCGCCTGATTTAACACCACGGCACGACGCAGACAAGCGCATTTAAGGTTTGATCGACCTCTGAGGCTTGGTCAAATGGGTCACTAACACTTCCTTTGCTTCATCCATGCCCACATAATGTTTCAATCTATGCCCATTGACTCTAAATGCGCGAGAGTCATTCTCTGCAGTAATCTCTATCAGCACTTGTGGGGTGTACTTCAACCACACGAAATGGCCCAGACATAGTGACTTTAGTTTACCCCGAAATAGCCTTAATCTTGAGTTGTAAAGCAATACCGTATCTCCGGGTTTAATATTTGCTCAATAATGTTCTTATCATGTAACATCTCCATTCCCTCTTTGTACTATCTTGTGTTCTCAAAAGCAAGATAGTGGAACTCATCAAGTTCATGCAACTCTATGACTCTACTTGTTCCCGCAGCATCCATGTCGAGATTCAACTGTTTCAGCGCCCACCAAGCTCTATGTTCCAACTCCATCGGCAAGTGGCACGCCTTCCCAAACACCAACTTGTATGGCAATATTCCAATTGGTGTTTTGAAAGAGGTTCTATAAGCCCAGAGTGCATCATCCAACTTTCTCTCCCAATCCGTTCTTATGGCATTCACGGTCTTAGTTAACACACTCTTTATTTCTCTGTTTGACATTTCCACTTGCCCACTTGTGTGCGGATGATATGGAGTGGCCACCTTGTGGCGTACATCATACTTTTCTAGAAACTTCTCGAAGGCTCGATTACAGAAAGGAGTGCCTTTGTCATTGATTATGGCCCTTGGGGTGCCAAACCGGGTGAAGATGTTCTTTTTCAGAAACCCAATCACCACCTTTTGATCATTGGTGGGGAGTGTTGTTGCTTCCACCCATTTGGACACGTAGTCTACAGCGACAAGTATGTACTTGTTACCATATGAACTGACGAAGGTCCCCATGAAGTCGATTCCCTATACATCGAACACTTCGACCTCCTGAATTGGGTTCATGGGCATCTCATGGCGATGGAAAATTTTCCCGGTTCGCTGGCATTCATCACAACCCTTTACCCATAAATGTGCATATTTGAACACTTTTGGCCAGTAGAAGCCTGCTTCCAGAACTTTCGCGGTTGTCCTGACTCCTCCAGAATGCCCACTATATGCTGATGCGTGACATGCCTGCAAAATAGAAGACTAGTTTATCTCGGGGATACATCTCCGGATCATGTTGTCAACACAAATCCTAAATACATAAGGTTCATCCCAATAATACATGCAGCAATCACGGAAAAACTTTTTCTTTTGCACAGAGCAATGATCATAAGGAATTATACCACTTGCCAGGTAGTTTGCAATGTTTGCATACCATGGCACTTCCTCAAGACTTTTGGCTAGTAGTTGCTCGTCTCGAAAGGTTTCCAGAATCTCTTCTACCTTAACCACTTTTTCAGCTCCTTCCAGTCTCGAAAGGTGGTTAGCTACTTGGTTTTTCGTTCCCTTTCGGTCACGAATTTCCAAGTCAAACTCTTGTAGTAGTAGCACCCAATGAATCAGGCGCGGTTTTGACTCTTTCTTCTCGATCAGGTACCTGAGAGCAGCATGACCAGTATAGACAATTACCTTCGAGCCTATCAGGTACAATCTGAACTTGTCAAACGCGAACACTACTACCAGCATCTCCTTCTCAATCACAGTGTAGTTCAGCTGGGCTCCACTCAACGTTCTACTTGCGTAGTATATTGGGTGCATGATTTTATCTTTCCTCTGCCCAAGCACTACTCCCACTGCATAGTCACTTGTATCACACATTATCTCAAAGGGTTGCTCCCAGTCGGGGGAAACAATGATAGGTGTTGTGACCAGTCTCTTCTTCAATTCCTCAAATGCTACCCTGCAATCATCAGAAAACACAAAAGGGTGATCTTTTTCAAGCAATTTACACAAGGGGTTAGCAATTTTGGAAAAGTTTTTTATAAATCTCCTATAGAAACCAGCATGCCCAAGGAAACTTCTGATTGCTTTGACGGAAGTTGGTGGTGGAAGCTTTGCTATCACATCAACCTTTGCGCAATCCACCTCAATGCCTTTAATTCACACCAAGTGTCCCAAGACTATACCTTCCTGTACCATGAAATGACACTTCTCCCAGTTTAGCACCAGACTAGTCTCTATACACCTCTTCAATACTCTTCTCAAGTTCTTAAGGCAATCATTGAATGAATTCCCCACAATTGAGAAATCATCCATGAACACCTCCATTATTTCCTCTACCATGTCTGTGAAGATGGCCATCATTCACCATTGGAATGTGGCAGGTGCATTGCATAAGCCAAACGGCATTCTCCGAAAAGCATAAATCCCATAAGGGCAGGTGAACGAGGTCTTTTATCTGTCCTCTGGTGCAATAGAAATTCGATTGTACCCTGAGTAGTGAGTATCCATCCAGAAAACAAAAACGGGACCTCCCTTCCAGTCTATCTAATATCTGATCAATGAATGGAAGTGGGAAGTAGTCTTTCTGGGTATCCAAGTTCAATTTCCTGTAATCCATACAGATTTGCCAACCTGTGACGGTTCGTGTAGAGATCAATTCATTCTTATCATTTTTCATCACCGTTATTCCACCCTTCTTTGGTACACACTGAACTGGGCTAACCTAGTTGCTGTTAGAGATGGGAAATATGATTCCCGCATCTAACCACTTAATAACTTCCTCCTTCACCACTTCCTTCATATTGGGGTTCAACCTTCTATGGTGTTCTATGGAAGGTTTGTGCCCATCGTCCTATAGAATCTTATGAATACAGAAGGCCAAGCTGATCCCTTTGATGTCTGCAATGGTCCACCCGATTGCAGTCTTGCACTCCGTCAGTACCTGCAAAAGTTGTTCTTCCTGCACAACTAACAAACTAGATGAGATAATAACAGGTAACATTGAGTTAGGTCCTAAGAATGCATACCTGAGATGGGCGGGCAGTGGCTTCAGCTCCAGTTTTGGGGGTTCTTCTGTGGATGGTTTAGCCGGAGGAGTTTTTCTTTCCTCTAAGTGAAAGGGCTCAAATTCGAGCTCCCTCTTCCAAAAACCCTTTCCTTCAAGAGCAAGTACCCACTCTTCCAATTATTCTCTATTAGCTTCATCTAGGTTGATGAGACAAACTGCTAGAGGATCTTAACTGTTCAATGTCTCGTCATCTTTCTCCAAAATTACATCCACCTCATCTATTAAAGAGCAATTGGCGAATTCACTTGGTCGCCTCATAGATTTCTGCACATTGAGTGTTATTTCTTCATCATTTAATCTCATTTTGAGCTCTCTAGTTTCACAGTCGATTAGAGATGTCCCAGTGGCCAAGAATGGTCTTTCCAAAATTATGGGAATTTACTCATCAACCCGACAATCAAGAATGACAAAATCTACTGGGAACACAAACTTCCCAACCTGCACCAACACATCATCAATAATACCGGAGGGCCTGTTTACTGTCCTGTCAGCCAGCTGCAATAACATGAACGTGGGTCTAGCTCTTCCAATCCCGATCCTTTTATAGATATCTAGGGGCATAAGATTTAAGCTTGCCCCCAAATCACACATTGCCTTAGCAAATGCAAAGTTACCTATAGTGCAGGGAATTGTGAAACTCCTTGGGTCAGACAGCTTCCCAGCAATGGGTCTCGTCATAACAGCACTGCAAGTCTGAGTTAGTGTGACTGTGGCCAAGTCTTGGAAGTCGAACTTGCAGGACATCAAGTCCTTCATCATTTTCGCATAACCATGCATCTCCTTTAAAGCATGAATCAATGGAATGTTTACCTGAATTTGCTTCAACATCTCCAAGAATTTCTTGTATTGCTCATCTTTCTGATACTTGGCCAATCTCTATGGGAATGGTGCTGGAGGTCGTTTCTTCCATGTGATTTGATTTTTTTCTCGTTCAGGCACTGCCTCCACTATCGGTTCATGTGCTTTCTGATACTTGGCCAACCTTTTTTTCTTTGCTGACATCATCTTGAGCATGCTGTACTGTCACCTCAGTCAACACTGATGAATCATCTACCTCAATGGGCACTAGCACAAGTGTCTCAGTAGGGCTGCTTTCACAAGCAATTTCTTGCTCCAAGTCTAGGTCTCTACCATTTTGTAGACTTACTGCCATTAGATGCTTCGGGCCTTTCTCCTTTGGAGTTATCTGTGTGTCTTCCTGTAACGTCCCTTGAGGACGATTATTCAGAGTTATCGAAATCTGACCCAACTGGATCTTAATATTTGTTATAGCTGAATCGTATGAGTCTACTCTCTCAGTTACTTTTCCAGTGGACCCAATAAATTGTTGCATCATTCCCTCGAGTCTAGCAAACCCATCGTCGTGTCTCCCAGTGTGTTGTTATTGAGGTGGATGATAAGCCTGCTGTTGATTCTGATGATTGTAGCCATGTTGCCTTTGGTAAGGTGCCGTTTGACCTTGAGGTGGCATGGCCCCAAGATTGTTGTTATTGTTGCGCTGCTACGGGGCTGGCCTGTAGTGTTGATTCTGCTGACCCCAATTTTGACCACCTGGTCTCTGTCCCCCATAGTTGGACACATAATTCATATTTTCCTGATATTGTTGGTGATCACCAATCCACACTCCACGAGCAACCATATGATTGATTAATGCAAGATGTACATAAACCCCCATTAGTTGCATCAACAATGTGTATCTGCTGTTTCTGGCCTGATTCATCAACCTTTTTGGTGAGAATTCTCATTCGTGTCATTAGAGTGGCCATATTTTCAGCTAGGGAGTTAGCTGAGTCTAAGGTCACTGAGTGAACCACATGAGTGATTGGAGCGTTCCTGGTCGTCCATCCCGAGTTTTGTGCCATCTTGTCATTTACGATTTTGCTCTCCCTGAATGTTTTACTCAAGAATGCTCCACCTGCTGAAGCATCAACATTAGCTTTCAAGTTATCTGCCAGACCCATGTAGAACCTCTGCCCCAACATTTGCTCCGGAATCCCATGGTGTGGACATAAAACCTGCAGCCCGTTGAACCTTTCCCAAGTCTCTTGCAATGTTTCTGTTGGTTTCTGTCTGAAGCTCAAGATCTCATCAATTTGTTGAGCAGTCTTGTTGGGTGGGTGAAATTTATTCACAAATTTCTTGACTAATTCCTCCCAAGTAGTGATAGAATTTATGGGGAGTGAATCAAGCCAAGTCTGAGTTGCTCCATTTACAGAAAATGGAAACAACAATAGCCTTATTGCTTCCGGTGTCACATTGTGTTGTCTTTGTATGGCACAAATTGACAGGAAATTCTTTAGATGTTGTTGAGGATCTTCGATGTATGACCCTGAGAATAGTCTCTTGTTTTGCAACAAAGGCAGCATATTGTTTGTGATTTAGAATGAATCAGCTTGTATCTGCGGGACTACAATTGTGGTGGCTAAGTTATCGCTGTGGGTTGTGCCCAGTCATACAAAGTAGCCTCTAGAACAAGAGGCACCACCATCTGCTCATTCGGGTCATTCACATTATCCCCATTGTTCCTGTTGTTTACTTCCTCTGCCATATCTGGTTCAAGTTGTTCAGTCAAGTTCTGTTGTTGTTTTCTTTTCATGTTTGCACGATTCAATGCCTTGAAAATTTTCTCAGGATATGATAATGCTTCAAACACTTCACCAGTTCTTGAGGAGTTTCTAGGCATGCACTTCTAACACCCAAATTACAAACGTTAGAGTTTTAATGTATTCAGTTTGAGTCGAAGAAAATTGATTACACTAAGAATTTTTACACTTCTTTTAACTGTAATTAATAATACCGTTAAGTCCCCGGCAACGGCGCCAAAATTTGATCACGCCCAACTATGCCTTATAGGACAAAGCGGTCGCTGCAAATATATTCGGATTATCAAGTCCAGAGTCGAATCCCACAGGGAATTAACCTATCAATCGCAGCTATCAGACTCACCAAATTTCGCGTAATCAACTTTCCAAGATATTTAGATAATATATTGGTTGTTTTCTAACTAAATATTACTTAATGAGAATGCAGTAAATAAGAACTAACTACGAATGGGTTGTAAACAATAATTGGAATGATCTAAGGTTATGATTTCCCCTATTGTCGGAATCCTTTCCGCTATGTTTGATATAAACTTGACCAAGTCTTTCTCTATCGATCATGACCACTCAGACTGTCGTAGCTCTCCCCCGAGTAATTACAATAATATACTAGACATATCCTCCCGAATTACGCTAGCTAGCTTTAATTATAACTCACTTAGATTGCACCCAAGGTTTCATTATCCCTAATCCCACCTTTAAACGCTTCGTATTGATCCCTCATATACGTCAGGAGTGATGTTGTTCAACAACGATCTAAATGTGCACTCTCTCCCGAGTAATGCACACTAAATAGAAATATCTAATTGAGGGCCCTTCAATCAACATCAAAAAGCATATAGTTGAACAAATAGAGATAAAACTATAGCAAATATATATTAACATAACAAGAATTTCATCCTTCAATAGGTTCCATCAAACCCTAGATTAGAAGTTTAGCTGCTCATACTAATGCAAAACATAGTAATAATATGATTCATAATTCACAATGATAAGTAGAAAGAAGAAGATAGAAACTCTAAAGAAATGCTTGATCTTGTCTCACTTGTTCTTGCCTCCAATTATGTCTAAAACAAGCCTCTCCTGACTTCTAGCGAGTTTGGGATCTTATAGGTTTAGGTTAATCGCCTAGGAAATTACATAAAAGCCCTTGCACTTGTCTCGGTTACCAGCCCGTCCGTGGTCGCAGACTCAACCACGGACGCGACCGCAGACTCTAGCCTCCTCACTGTTTTCCTCCGCGATTACTGCGCGCCCAGGTCCGCGATCGCGAACCTGCCCTTTTGTATTTTTTTTCTTGTTTTTCTCACTCTTTTCATTCGGGCTATCATTTGATTGGCCTTGTATGTTCATAATTGACTCCAAAATGCTCTTTATCTCCCTCCTAGCTCGGAGTGGCTCCTGCAAAGCATAAATTTCTCAATTAGAGCATTTTGTTATCTTTTGGCATTTAAACATTTAAAGTCCAGTTAAGTTAGAGTGTAAATAGCGTCTAAAATACGTAATTATAGGCTACTATCAAATATATAATGGCACGGCATCACCCTTCATGATTTACACTCTCCCTTACTAAGCATATGAATATCAATAAAATAGCAAGGCAGGAAGTATAAATAACATCTAGGAGAGTGTCCAAACGAATATTCCAAACAAATTCTCGATCACTGATTTCCAAGCCAACAATGATTCAATGAACCCTCAAGGAACACGAAATTCAAGTACTTCCAAAAATCCCACAATTTATCAATAGTACAAGTATGAAATCTAGCATCTCAAAATATCGGCCGTAACAATGTTTTGATGATTATGCATAGAGATGAACGAATTAGACACATCAATGTATTCTCAGAGTTCCATCAAATTTGATCAAGTTATAATAGGCTAAGTCTCGATTCTAACATTTAAAACTAGGTTCTTAATATCTAGAAGTCAAGTGAGGCATGAAGCAAGAGGTCACGAAATTCTACAAACATAAATGTAACATAATCCACCCCACCCCCCCAAGCATGATTAACCCTGTCACATACATATACGCTCGTCACCTCATATATGTATCACCCATGTGGATAGAAAACAATGACAAATAAAAGGAACAATTCCCTCAACAAAGTTAGGAAAAACACTTATCTCAAACAAGTCAATTACAATATCGAGCAAGCCAAACGATGCTCCAAAAATGCCATCATGCGTGTAGTGACCTCCGAACGTCTCAAAACTAGCCAAAATCAACTCAAATACATCAAATAAATCCCAAGGAACAATTCCAAATGATAAATATCAAATCATAAATCAAATCCCAAATCCGGCCAAAAATCACACCCAGGCCCACGCCTCGGAACCCAACAAAACTCACAAAATCAAACAACCCATTCAATTGCGAGTCCAACCATACTAGTTTCACTCAATTCCGACTCCAAATCGATGTTCAAAACTCATAAATTCATATTATGAAACTTTAGGCTAAAATCCCCCAATTTCTTCTTTAAAATTCATCAACCAAAAGCTAAAATCAAAGATAGATTCATGGAATATAACTAAAACCGAGTAGAAAAAGCTTACCCCAATTCATATGGTGAAAATCACCTAAAAATTTCCCAATTCTGAGCTCCCCAACTCAAAATATGTTAAATGAATAAAATCCTCGTTTCAACATTGTTTTGTCTCGTTTCTTGTGCCAAATGATCTCGAAACTCGCTTTTGATGTCTTCAATGGATTTCTTGTGAAATTATAGTCAAGTTAGGTTCTTGAATCACTCCATTTTACCTTATATTGAAGGAGATATGTTGGTTTCAATATTTGGAAATAATGCAGATTTTTAAATACGAAGTCAGTGGTAATTTCGTAATTAATCTGAAAAATCCGGCAACCCAATTCTTAGTAAAATGACTATAAACTCTTCATAAGATGTCCAAATTTTATGATTGTTTTTTCTATGGCTCCGTAATTACGATATGGATCTAATTCTTCAATAAAATAAGAAATTGGAGCTAATTTGCTTAATGTAGTACCATTTATGCTTGAAGAAACAACGTCGAAACATTAAAAAACGAGCGCAACACAACCTAAACCTATCTGAAACTCACCCGAGCCCCTCAGAACCATGTCCAAACATACCAACAAGTCCCATAACAGAACACGAACTTACTAGAGCCCTCAAAATACCGAGCAAAGTGCAGATACTCAAAACGACATGTTGGGTCGTCACAATTCTTCATGAAAGGGCATATCCGAAACTGACGCAACTGTACCGGCGGCTCTATAAAAATTAGAAGATGCACTAGCCATTTCTTTTTTGGCTGCATAGATGAAGAGTGCTAAGGTGAAGAGGGTGACAATGGAAAGAAACTTTAAAAGAAGAGAGATGGAGATGTTAGAATCTGAAGAAGGAGAAGAGAAAGCTTGACTTTTTTTCCGAACAATTGGGAAACACAGCAAGAAGTTCTCTTCTCTATTTATAAGAATACAGGCATCCTGAGCGGGAAAGCCAAACGCCGTCACATTAACTCCAAAACAGAAGAGGCACAGGAAATAATGTAACGTATAGGGAACGTGCGTCATAATGACGCATAACAAATTGACGTCATTTCAAACTGATGTAACGGTCAGGTATGGCTCTCGAAGCGTCACATCGTCATCTCTGCATAAAGGGTTCGCCCCTCGACCAAGATGCTCAGATTTCTCAATTTGCAAACTGGCGAGATCTGCCCATCGAGTTCGTCCAAAGACGACCCCGACAGGCGGAGTGACTAACTGTATGTGTCAAAATCTGATAAAAAGAATTCTATTTAAGGAAGAACGATCAGGAGTCAATCAAGTCGAAGTCACATACAGGAAGCAATATACCGGTGAGTGGTTCAACTATAGCGAGGTCGAGCACTCGGATCGGCCCAAACGACTAGTTCAACACTTAGACATTTTAGAGGACTATTCTACGAGATACTCTAAGAACTTGAGGACTCCGATTAAAGGACCGCTAGATAAGGAAAGTGTATTGTATAAATATCAGGAGAGAGGGTAACTAAAGGGGAGGAGGGCTGATTCTAAAACAATGACACACATATCTCTCTTGGGGGAAAGAGGGTCCATCACCTCAGGCTCTTCGCCAAAAGGGAGAAAAATCATAGGATCCTTGTATTTCTCTATAGTTCAACTTTATCAAATGAACGGAGATTTACCTTGCACAAGATTGGGTGAATCTTTTACTTTATTTACTTTTCATTATCATTTGATGCTATTCAACTCACCGTCTTTTTTTTCATATTATGGAATTCAATCGATACTATAACCGATTTTTATGTTCAACTACACTTGTTTATTCCTGTTTTTTATCTCAGATCTAGAATTAATTATCTTTGGCTTGGATTTGCCCTATATCTCCTTACTTAATTGGTTTAACAAAAAGGCTCAAAACTTTTTGGTCAAACAATAGCGTGATTCAAGTTTTGTATATAATCAAACTATCGCCACATAAAATGGGAATGGCACTCCTCACTCTTCAACGAAACGTCGACAACTTAACCTTATTTTCTATTTCTATTATGTAGAAGAGAGAAGAGAAGGTTGACTAACGGCATAACGGTCATTTTAAATATATTAGTGCATTGTTTGCTTGTATACTAGAATGTGGGTTAATAATCGTGAGTTTTAATTATTAAGAATTTTAACAAGAAAATTTGTATTTAGTTCTAGTTGAATGACATAATATTGAAAATAAATTAATCTCTCAATCACTCTAAATACTAATCAAATTGACCTTAAATTGAAATATTGCAGTTTTTTCTAGTCTTATTTGATATGATTGAGATACTATTTAGGGTATAATGCAATTTTCATTACAATATTAGTATTTGTTGAGATTTTTTAAAAATAATTAATTGTATATTTATGTATTTTGAAGTTTATATAATGTTGAATTCTTATTGAGTAGAGTATGTACCTAACCAACTTCGATCATAGAGGGAGAAGTATAATCATGTATGACGATATTTCTCATACTTCTTAATATATAATGATTTTTAAAAGGAAAAAATTGCACAAATTAATTGTCTTAATTTTTACTTAAGATATTCTCAACTCATATTTTAGAGACGGGATATTTATTATACAATTTGAATAAATTTTTAATATTCTATAATAAAAAAAAGGGGACTTGAAACTTATTTTACTCTTAAATATATTTTTTTGAAATTATATTTTATTCTTATATTTTTTTTTCGAATTTTATAAAGTATTTCAATTAAAATTACAATTTAATGAGAAATCTATATAAAATAATATCAATTGATAGTGATATAATAATATTTGAATGTAAATCAACATACATTATCACTAGTTCTTTTTTAATGAAATTTTCTTTACCTGGAATAGTTAATAAATAAAACAAATGAAATAATGTTTCTTAAGGAGATAAAAGAATTTTCATATATAAATGTATGTGACCTTATTTTTAATCAGGTGAACATTTGAATTATAAATTTATCAAAAAGATAAGTTTTCTATTTGAAAGTACTTATTAAAATAATAATAATAATAATAATAATAACCAAGTAATGCATTTAATGAAGATAGTGAAGGCTGAATGGAAAGTGAGGTTCACCTAAAGAATTTAATAGCTTGTGGCCGAGTTAGTTTTGGTTTTTCATGTTATTAAGTAGGCGTTTGGACATAAGAATCGTAAAATTTCAAAAAATTGTGAAAAAAATTTCGAGTGAAAATGGTATTTGAAATTTAGAGTGTGTTTGGACATAAATTTCAGTTTTGGTTGTTTTTGAATTTTTGTGAGTGATTTGAGTGAAAATTTTGAAAAATAGCTTTTTGAAATTTTTTAAATTTTCGAAAAATTTCAAAATGCATCTTCAAGTGAAAATTAAAAAATTTATGAACATACGTTGATTTCGAAAAAAAATAAAATTTTTTGGGAAAAAGGAATTTTTTTTTAATGTCCAAACGGGCTCTAAGATTTCAAAGGACCGAAAAATACCTTTTCATCAACTATTTGGGAATAATATTAATATTTTTTATTATTCAAAATTTGATTAGAAAAAAAAAAGTAATACATTAACACAACTGAAAATACTAAAAGAATAAAACTATATATATCATTCGATTTAAACAATGAAAAAAATACATGACGCCTTATTTTTCAACTGACTTTTTAATTATTATTTTATCGTAATTAATTTAAGGCTTAGCGGTGCAAAATAATTTTAAAATAAAAAAGTGTAGACCCTATGTAGAAATAATTTAAATTCTACTTGAATTATTATCTAATCATTGTATAATAAAGCATTAAACTTCGACAAGTATTTAAAAGTGATTGGTATAGTAATACGATTTCAAAAAATTAAAATGCACATAGTGCAAAAAATAAATAACAATACATGTAATCATAGTTCTATACGTTATTACACAAAAAACTATTTTCTTTCTTCTTTCCCTAAAGACGTAAAAAATACGTAATTAGCAATAGACCAAAAAATATTAAAAAGAAAAAAGTAGAAAAGTAATATTAGGCCCGTGCATTGGACGGGTATATCATCCAGTTGGATGTCTACTGTTTCCTACTCATTATTTGGAAGATATATCGATTTAATTAGTTGGAAAAATAACGAGAAAAATGGGCAGCCAAGAACCGTAACGAAGCACGTGAGGGATAAGAAATAATCCAAAAGATTGGTTTTGTGTATTTGACGTAGCGTGGAATACTTTTGAATCCTCGTAGTAGCGGTAACCACTGAATTGCTGACACGCGTCAATCCAGCTGACGTGTGCTCCTGAAAGCCGGTTTAATAACTCCGAAAATAACGCAGGAGTATGTTAAAGCACGCGGAGCTGCTTTGTAAGATAACGTACTTGCTTCTCGTTTATCCACTTTTTTAGCTCCTATTACCCACTCGCTTTTACTCCAATACCCCTCCACTTTACCCCAAATGACGGATGTACCATTCTTGACCTTTTATGCAATCTTTTTCCCGTAACTATAAATGAAAAATGAAAAAGAGGGGTAATTAACCAAATATACCATTCTTAACTTTCTTATGCAAATAAATGTTTTCAACAAAGTAAATAAATAGAAAAGAGGGGTAAATAACTAAATATATAGTCGATATAAAGCATCAAATAAAGTAGAGTGTATAGACCTTCGGCTCAAGAAGACAAAAAAAATAATATATTAAAAATAATAACAACGTCATAAGTACCAGAAAATAGACTCTTTTATTCAAATACCCCTCCACTTTACCGCAATAACAGATATACCATTCTTAAATTTTTATGCAAAAAAAAAAAAGAAGAGGGGTAAGTAACTAAATATATAGTCGATATAAAGAATTAACAAAGTAATAATTTTAAAATTTTGTGTTAAATAATTAGTACTCTTATCGGGGCAAGGTCATTTAATATCTACAAGTTCCAACTGTTTCAGTCTTTTCTTGGTTTAACATTGATCATTTTTATTTTTAAACTTTTGACAGGTTTGATTGGGGAATTCATTGCACAATAGGCTGAAAAGTGAAAATAATATTTATATTCAACTTGAGTTCACATAGGTTGAGATTAGTGTGACACTTAAAAGAAGAGTTAGTTTGACAGATTCAACACAGTTTGCAATGTAAGAATGACAAGTGTTATCTAAACAGAAAGACCAAAAAGAGAAGAAAGAAGGCAAGAACCAATTACTTTCATGGCAAGTCAGTGTCTTGGTCCAAATTTTGCCTATAAATATTACTGCTACCATCACAATTTTACCAAATTAAAGCTCTCCTACTAAGCTACTTCTCAAGTACGACTGCAAGTTTGTGAAGATCAAACACTTTGAGATCACCAGTAAGTTAACTTCTCCATTCGTTAGTAAATTATGAATTAATGAATGATATCTCCTATTACCAACACGCATTAGTATTAATTAGAAAATTCACTCATGGTCATGGGATGTAATTTTTGTTAGAACTATGAAGTGCATTCATATTTATTTACGTTCAATAATGAGTTGTATCATCACTCTCTTATTAAGTATTATTGAAATACGTCAATCTCTTTTTCATATTCATATGTCAAAATTTATTAAATTCTTATACTTTTTTCGAATTTGAAATGGTTGTTTCGATAATTTTAGAATTAAATAGAACTTACTATAATTTAGGTTTCATATTGATTTTATGCTTAATTATTAAATTGATTAACCTTGAAAGCATTCATCAATGAAAAATTATTGTTAGACGATTAAAAAAATAACTATCATGTGTTACTACATATTTCTCCCATAAGAATATTCTGATCAAATGTAATTTTCAATTTTTACTAAACATATATTCACTTATCAAAATTTTATCTATAACTTTAGTGAATTGAAATAAAATTCATGCAACAAAAAAACTCAAAAAAACCGAACCAATTCAAACTAATATAGTTGGTTTGGTTTGGTTTTGATAAAAGGGAAACTACCAGCTATGTCCATTTATAAGTAGCTCATTACAAAAATTAGTCATTTCTTAAAATATTACTAATATTAGCCAATTAGCTATTTGTAGCAAAAAAAGTCAATTTTTTTCTTTTTTTTGAGTGGGTGTTATTAGAATAGATTGTGTAATCTTAAGGAGCTTGAATCTCAGTTTTGGAATGATTTGGTGAAGTTTTGAGGTGGATTGAATTGAATATTCGAAGTAAAAATTGAACACAAAAAAATGATGTGTATCACACCGTGTATCATTTGTGTATCACATATGTATCATATTTGTATCAATTGTGTATCACATGTATACCTGTGTGTGAGATACATGTGTGATACATGTTTGATACATGTGTCGCAAAAGAATTTTTTTGAACTCGATTTAATTATGAATTTTCATACAAAATCAGTCAATATCACCTCCAATCTTCCTCAAATTTTGTATATTGACTTATCTATATGTTTTCAATGAATTTCAATTATACCCATTGAAAAAGTTTCTTTTTTGCTTAGATTTTTGGAATATTGTATATATATATTTTTGTATTGCATCACCTTATTTGCTACCTCATCCATGAAATTTTCTTTCGGTCTTGCATTTAATGTTGCTAATCATGCTTAAAATATGGAAGGAGATTTTTGCACGTGATTCTTTGAGAGAAAGAACCTTATTTATTTGGTTTTTTCAATTTTTATATGTGCTTGACTAGTTTTGATAAGTCTATAACTAATGACTAAAGGTTGGTAAGTTGAGATTTATTTGGGACATTTGTGCAAGTTTCCCTTGATAAAAATCGAAACCAACCCGGTCCATGTACATCCCTTCGGGCCCTAGTTATAACCAGATGTATTAATTAGGCACTCATTTGCGTCTATTAAGGGCCCGTTTGGCCATATAAAAATAAGATTTTTACTGTTTTCGAAAATCAGTATTTGACCATTAAAATTTTCAATTATCACCTGAAGATGAATTTTAAACTTTTTAGAAAATTTGAAAACCAAAAAAATATTTTTCAAAATTCAGTTCATATCACCCACCAAAATTCAAAAAACAGCCCAAAGTTGTATTCATGCCAAACACAACTCTAATTTTCAAATACCATTTTCACTTTTTTTTAAAATTACTTTTTCCCGGAATTTTACCATTCTTATGTGCAAACGCCCACCAAAAGAAACGAGTCTCTAAAAGAGCGATTTACCTTTCATAATCAACTTCTCCCAAGGAAATATTATTTGTTTCTCATTTCCATTCTACTATTTTAAAGAATTTTTTACTTTTCCCTCACACTTGAATAGTCACTTGATGATATTATCAAAAAGCTATGGTCCAAATTATACTTTTCAATCCTCGGCCAAGAAGTCCATCGTGATTAAGGTTGTTGAGTCTATCAATCATTTTCTAACTTAAACCCAGTCCACGTATAAGTTTTTTCTGGTTTTCTACCTTAATTCCATATATAACCTGTCAAAATAAGGGTATTTATTTATTAATAGAAAAAATAAACGCATAGAGTTAGCTGCCGTTTGGTTGTTGGTATTAACTTAATTAATCAAAGCTAAATCTTGCTTAGGTGTTTGGTTGGTCCATAAAAAAATCATCACACAAATAATGCATTATTTGATTGGTGATATTAAATACTACTTTCATTATGTTATGCAAAAAGTACATGTATTATTTTATGAGAGGCAAAATGTAGAATAATAATTCACGTATTAGCAATACAAGGATTAACATATTTAAAGACAAAAATATATTTTAAAAAATAAGTAATTTATGTATAACAACCTTTTCAATATTACTAATCTCATAAATATTTCTGAATTATAATCCTCAAATAAGTGTAGCTAGTATGTAAACTAAACGACCCCGCAACAAAATTACTACTTCCTATATGCCAGTATATGTGGTACGTTTTCTTTTTTAATCCACGGCGAAAAGAAGGCCAAATTTTTATTTAAAAATTATTTGACTTAATTTTTTTTATTTAATCTTACTCTTAGTAATAACCTTTATAGTCAAATAAACAGTAAACGTAAGTAGGGTGTTTATGGTCATTTCAGAAAAAAGACGGCATCTTTTGGTGATTTCCTTAATCTTTACCGTTATAAAGAAAAATCTTTATCGAAACACAATGGAAAAGACCCATGTTTTCCTCTGCGCTCTGACTTAATCATTTCTTTTCTTTAAGCTGAAGTTTCACAGTTTCTTTCCTTGCTTTCCGCGTTAAACTGTTTAGCATTTACACCTCCCTTTTATATATCCAGAAATTTTTCTTTATATCTACAGAGCAATATTAGCTCTGAATCACAAGAAGATATATTCCAAAAAAAAAACTCTTAATTAAGCTCAAACCAGAAGAACATTGCTTCCCGTGTTTTCCATCTGCAAAAAAAAAAATTCAATTAACTAATGCGTGCAAGGTATTTGTTGTAATGTGTCAATACCAAAGCCACCGCAGCAATTTTCTTGGTTCTTAACGGTTTCATTTCTCTCTAAGCTTCTTCCTTTATCCTCAGCCTCAATCTTTATCTTAATTTATCATCGTCATCTCCCCGACCTTTTTATATACCCACTGCTTACCCCACTTTGATTTTCTCCTAACTCCATTCTTGATCAGAGCGTAACAGTTTTAAAGCTTGTTTTTTTTTAGCTGAAATTTACATTTTATCAGTTGCTTATTTGCAATCTTTGATCCATTTCTTGCTTCAAAGTTGAGGGAATTTATGAAGTACGATTTTCTTGGATAAAGCTTGGATCTTCTCTATTTCTGGGTACTGCTTATTTTCAGCTAATTTGTTCAGTTGTTGAAGTTAAACTTATGTTTTTAGCTGGTAATTACTTTTATAAGTTGCCCATTTGCAATATTTGATCAATCTTTTGGTGCATCTTTGGGGAATCTATGAAGTAGGATTCTGTTAGATAAAGCTTGGATTTTCTCTTCTTTTTGGTACTGCATATTTTGAGCTTTTTTGTTTAGTTGTTGCAGTTTCTTGCTGGTTTTGTTTTTATGTTATATGTATGAAAGTGATATTTTGGCAGGACCTTGTTGTTTGGACATTCATTATTTTGTTCCTATCTCACTAAATTTAAAAGCTTCTTTTTTTGTTCAAAAGCTGAAATTGCAATTTTTTACATGTATCTGTTGTCCATTTGCAACATTGACTAATCTCTTGCTACAAAGATGGGGAATTTATGAAGTACTGTTTTGCTGGATTAAAATTGTATTTTTTTCTATTTATGGGCGCTGCATATTTTTTGGCTATTTTGTTAAGTTGTTGCAGTTTCTTGTTTTGTTTTGCTTGATGTTATGTGTGTGGAAGTGATATTTTGTAGGAACTTTGTTGTGGGGCATTCGTTATTTTGTTCCCATCTCATCAAATATCAATTATTCCTTTTAGTTTACTAACCTTGGGAACTGAATCAATCCTCTTTGCATCAAAGGATTATTTGTTTTGGGATTTCTTTTCAAAGCATCATAGTTGAAGTTCTGGAAATATTTCTAAAGCTGTATTTTTTATGCTTGTGTAGAGATTTATAAGTGAATTGAGTTTGATATTGAGAACAATATGGGAGGACATTTGAGCAAAAAGCCTGGTGAGACTTCAGCTGCAATCGACAATCTGCAGTACAAAATCGAGCTGAATTCATATGAAGCCGCGTGCAGGGCTGACACGGATTTACAGTCATTTGATACAACTCTACAAGCTAGAACCAGTCATGTTATCAATACCCTTGCTGATGGGGTTGAAGTTAGAGCACTTTCTTTTGATTCTTTGAAGGAAGTCACTGGTTGCCTTTTGGAGATGAATCAGGAAGTTGTGAAGGTGATATTGGATTGCAAGAAAGACATATGGAAGAATCAAGAATTGTTTGAGCTGGTTGAGGAGTATTTTGACAATAGCCTCAAAACTCTTGATTTCTTGGCTGCTTTAGAGAAATGCCTAAAACGAGCTCGGGATAGCCAATTGCTGATTCTTGTAGCACTTCAACAATTCGAAGAGGAGAGTGGGGTTGAAGGGAATAGATACACTAAGACTTTAGAGGAACTGAAGAATTTCAAAGCTTCAGGGGATCCTTTCACAGAAGAGTTTTTCCAAATATTCCAGTCTGTTTATACACAGCAAATGCTGATGCTCGAAAAGCTGCAGCTGAAAAAGAACAAGCTTGATAAGAGGCTTAAGTACATTCATGCTTGGAGGAAAGTGTCAAACATTATATTTGTGGCTACATTTGCAGCTGTTTTGATTTGCTCAGTAGTGGCTGCTGCTATAGCTGCTCCTCCAGTTGCATCTGCTCTGGCTGCTGCAACATCGATTCCATTAGGCTCAATGGGCAAATGGATAGATTCCCTTCTCAAGAACTATGAAAATGCTGTCAAAGGGCAGAAAGAATTGATCAACACAATGCATGTTGGTACTTTTATAGCAATTAAGGATTTGGACAGTATCAGGGTGCTGATTGATCGACTGGAAATCGAGATCGAGTCCCTCTTGAAGAAAGTTGAGTTTGCTATTGATGAAAATGAAGTTAAGATTGGTATAGAAGAGATCAGGAAAAAACTTGATGTTTTTATGAAGAATGTTGAAGATCTTGGAGTGCAAGCTGATGTTTGTAGCAGGGATATTCGTAGGGCAAGGACTGTTATCCTACAAAGGATCATCAAACCACCAAACCACTGAAGGTTACTGCATGCTGAAATTTGCCTTAGCAGCACTGAACATTTATCTGCTTTTCATAGTTTGTGATGTTAAATATGTGAAACTTAATCTGAAACATATATCATGGTTAAAGGATTCTTTAACCTTTACACCATGAAGAATAAATTTATTGGATTCTTTTTTAAGGTATATCAATTACTTCTTTTATTTGTTATTCGTTTATTCTTCTACGTGAATAAAAATATATTGAATTACTTTCTCAATTCTACGTGTTAGTTTATCTTCTGGTACATGCCGAGGCTGATTTTGTCAATGTTTTTCTTTCTTTTCTGAATTTCATCATGGCATCAAGGTTATAATAGGAGAGTAGAAATTTTTACTTTTCTGTTGCTATATGCCTATATTTGCTTCCCTTCAGTAATGTTGGCCAAGTCCAGGGGTGACTAAGCCACACCTCAGTTGGAACAACAATATCTGGTCTTTCCTGATAATAAAGGACCTTTTGGTAGGGAGCACCCCTTTAATTGGCTTACCCTGTAAGTATTCAGATTGGCCGGACCAATGAGCTTCTAATACCAGATGATTAAACTAAAGCTATGTTGTGCGGACTCTCCAAAAATGTTGCCGCACCCGTGTCAGATCCTCCAAAAATACACTACTTTTGGAGGATCCGACTGCACCCGGCAACATTTTCGCAGAGTCCGAGCAATAGAACTAAAGAGTATCTAGTCTCTACTTTCCTTTCTTGTCCTCTTATCTCTCTTCATTTGGCTGAAAATAATAATCTCTTGAATGACTTCTCCAGTTGTACCTTTCAGACCATTTCAGAGTCAACCTGCTAGGACTCTTGTTAACGCGTTGAGTGGTGTTGGTCCTAAACTCTTGGAAATTTCATGACCTAATACGATTATAAAAGTTGCTAGCAGGAAGAGGTCCAGAAATGAGAGAAAATGTCAAAGGTAACGTCAAAAGACAATAATCAAAGCTTCGGTCACAAAAGAAAATTCTACGTTTAGCTTTATAGCTTATTGCTTTACAATATCAAAATGTTGCTTGAGAAATGAGAAATGAGGGGCTATATTCTTTCTTTTTGTGTGTGCGCGCGCATGCATGTGTGTGGTGATATCTACCATTACCAAATGTGAATAATTCCTTGGCAAATTCTATGAGAACCATTAAACTGAACAATTAGACATAATCACAAAAATAGTAGAGCCAGATGTATGATATAGAAAAGGAATTAAAGGGATCGCAACAGAAAATAAATTTAAAGAATAGGGAAAGTTGTGCCAAATTAGGCTCGGTTATAACAAAATCTTGAAAGGCTACTGCATTCATAAAGATACAATGGGCGAAGGCCGAAAATTGAAGTATGTAGCTGTTGCCAAGAACGCACAGACAGAGGAAACATATATCTTGAACCAAATGGAAGAAAATAGAGTCAGATAAGTACAACTCGCAGTCAATGTTATCACAAAGATGAAGTTTGCTAAACATTTGGCCGTAGACAGCTCACTTTCTATTCCTTCACGAGGGAAATGACCTTGTGAATGAAAATCCGACAACAATTTATCCTTGTCACAGAATGTATCCATCAACCATGAAGCAGCCTTATTTTCAGATTCTGGTATCTCGGCAACAGAAATACAGCGGACGTGCATATGAACTTCAGCCGGATCAACCCCAAAGGCATTGTCCAAAAAAGAAGGGCAGTGATGCTTGTAGCCAATTGTGATGTCATAAACTGAAAGAGCACGAAATGGACAGTCAAAAGAAGCCTAATTGGAAAATTATGGAAATTGTGACATCTTTAAAGCATCTAAACTAGGCTTGATAAGTCCTGATAATCTTTGCCATTACTCTATTATTTTCTTTCTAGGATGTTATAACTTCAGCCTCTCTACCCCTCGGGGTAGGGGTAAGGTCTGCATACACACTACCCTCCCCATACCCCACTAGTGGGATTCCACAGGGTCGTTGTTGTTGATGTTATAACTTGAGGTACACCAAGGTGTTTCATCAAGGCCATTCATGGGTTAGCAACCAAGTAGTATACTTGAGAAAGAATTGTATGAAGAACCTCTATTAATTTGAACTTTAATGATGATAACAAAATCAATAATGCATGACCATAATGAATAAAGCATATATCCGGTGAAGCTCTCATTCTAATGTTTCTACAACTAAGAGAATGGTATATTGGTATAGATAATAAGACAAGCATCTGTGCTCGACGGTACTCTGCTCACACTCAATTGGACAGCGACCATCCATATCTAAAAGGAAAAGAAATTCTATTTTTATATGTAAGGCACTAACGCCACATACATCAGGAGTTAAAGGAAACAGCAAAGCCTAGATCTATCCACATCAGACATCCTTGTCCACCGCGGTCAGCTTTGACATGAAAACTGACATGTCTCTAATTCTCTAATAAATGAGTCCACCTACGAGTCCCAGGAATATCCATGTATTAAGATGAGCACATTCTAACTTCACAAGGGGGGCAGCATGACTCATATTCTACCTCTAAGGGTCTCACGCTATACCTGTAGCAGACAGTCTGGCTTGCTAAAAGAAAATCAGATGTCCCAGAAACCACAAAAAATCAAGGACAATGTCATCTCCCCTCTCCCCCCCCCCA